>CAMQGK010000637.1:8697500-8980000 GCA_947000775.1 Pterois miles | reverse complement strand
AATAAATATATAGATATCATAATATGGATTTAGTTAATTGTTATTTACTATTAAAATAATAAATCGTGCACCAACAACTTCAAAAAATCTTCAAAATTAAGGTAATTAAGGTATTACAGTTCAAGTGTAAACCTTTTAAAGCAGTAAGAAACTGGTCAAATTTAAACAGGAATTCAAATTTTAGTATATAATGTATATATTATATAAACACAGAACTGAATTTAATAGATCTGCCCCATTGTCAACGATACCTGATCCAGCTATGTGCGTCAATATTGGCCCGATATCTGATTCGGTGTCAGTGGATCCCTAGAAATTTGGTTCAGATGTTCATGTAGCACCATCATCATTAAAATTCAAATTTGTAGCTTGCTCTAAACTAAGAATAGTAAACATTATACCTGCTAAACATGCATGTTAGCTGGCCCCGCCCGCAAGTTCCCACTCAGCCCATAGACTTTACACTGTGTTGAATTTCTCGGTATTTCAGTTATTATTAGATAAATACTAATGCAATACTTGTTGCATTTTAAGACATTTATATACAAATATTTATCCACTACATCCCACGTTTTTCATCATTATAAGAGCCTCGCTGATACTCGGTTTAAGCTGATGCTGACATCAATATTTGAGTTCAAAAGTCTGACATTATATTGGC
This sequence comes from Pterois miles, assembly GCA_947000775.1. Taxonomy (NCBI): domain Eukaryota; kingdom Metazoa; phylum Chordata; class Actinopteri; order Perciformes; family Scorpaenidae; genus Pterois; species Pterois miles. The sequence goes on along the minus strand of CAMQGK010000637.1, from coordinate 8,979,339 downwards.
AGATATAATTTTTTTTCTAAATTTTCATAAAGATCCCCTGAAATTTGGTTACTTAAGAGTTGTCACCATTTTGTACTGAGCAGGATCTCCAGAACAATTTAAAAAAAGCTTAACAGAGAGCCTAAGGAGGCAGGCATTTTACAATATTAATTAGACCTGATCTGAACACACAGTGAAATGCAGATACTGTACATCCTCATGTTCATCCTGCAGCTGACTGGTGATGTAATGCTGCAGCACAACATGAACACGCATGTACACAAACTGTCATTATTTTTCTGCAGCTTATAGGTCAAAACCGCTGCCTCACACTCTCCTCTCGACGAGTCTGGATGCAGCTTGTTTGTTTATCTGTGTCACCTTTCTGTCTGTCAGTCTGTCTTTCCGTCTGTCACCTCCCCAGCCTACAGGGGACACATGAAGTCATCAGCCTGCACCGACGTCAGCTACTCCAGCTCCACAATGCAGCCAACAGTCTGCAAGATGTTTACTAGTCTGACTTTCATTCCTCAGATCTGTTGGGTTATACAAGATGCAGAGAGTGTGAGCTTCTCTAAGTGGGTCATGTGTGTTTGCACAACTGCACAGAGGGCAGTGAACTGGGTCGGGTATGAGGGCATTAGTACAGCAGATTGTTTGAGACAAGAAGCAATATTTTGTTCCAGCCCAGCAGTCATGAGGCTCTGTTGCATTTGTCTGCTGAATTCATCAAAGTTATTAACAGTTTAAGAGATTTGCACCTCTTTTTCCTCTCTATTTTCTGTCCCATTTGTCCGATGCTGTTATTTTCTGTGTCACATCCTCAGATCCGCTGTCACTTTTCAAATCCTCCGCTCGGCCGTGTCCCCGTTCATTTACTCGACCCACGCTTCAAAGCTGCTCCGTTATATCTGTGATTTCCCGTCTCTGGTGCACAAAGTTATTGCATGACCTCAAGTCAAATGACAGGAACAAGCACTTTGTTCAAAGGAAGTGAGCACACATCCTGTTGACGTCATGATCTTATGTTCATTTTTGCCGTTTCACTAGAGGGGAAAAAATGACAAGTTAGTTTACTATGTCACTGGACAAACGGCTGTATGGAAAACGAGGGCCCTAACAAAGAAGACAAGGAAGTTGGGGGATTAGTCAGGAAGTTGATTCAGTATTTCCTCTGAAGTTTTCGCTCCAGCTCGGTCGGTAAAACAGGCCACAGTAATAAAGCAGGGATGGCAGCAGCTCTCAAGGGGCATCGAGCAGGAAAACCCTTTCACTCAGTGACAGTCTGGAGGCATTGACGTAAGAGATGAAAAAACAGATGGGAGGAAGGGGATCCCAAAATGGAAAAGCTCAGAGTCAGAACAACAACTTGCATCACTCCACCATCTGGCACAAAAGCACCAACACACACCTTCGCACATTCACCAAAACATACACAAGCATAGACTTACTACGCCTTTACTTAATAGCACACTTTTACCTCAAATAAAAGTCCTGCATTCAAACATGTATTATTAGTATGAAAAGTGAAAGTACTCATTGTGCAGTAAAATGTTTCCTGTTGATACGTGTGGCGATACAATACGTATCATGATACAGGGGTTACGATTCAATATATTGCGACATACTGTATTGCGTTTCTTTTAAACTAAATTTAGGAAAACTTTCATAGTATAAAGAAGACATTAAACAAATATGCAAACAGTTTTGCATTTCTCAGTCCCTGTAACATCCAAAATATTAGCACTATTTTGAGAGGACGCATGTCTTTGCAAATGAAATAATTATTGACTGAGTCAATCGTTGCATGTAAACTAGTATTAAAAATCAAGTGTTTCTGAGAATCAATACAGTATCACAAAACATAATTTTGTTAATTAATACTGATATTGTCTCACACCCTATTATGGATTAATATTTCTGTATATATTGTCTAACTTTAACTATATATACTGTTGGGTAGCTTTATCTACAGCAATGCATCACATCCAATAAGATCATCAGATGTTTGCAGCGTCACTGTTTTCAGCTTTGGGACGATGCATTTTCCAGCTAATCCGAGACGATTTAAAATAGTTTATTTAAATCAAGACATAGGAGAATTTTCTCAACACATAAGGGGAGAGTTTATCAGAAAAATTCAAAATCACCAAAAACTAAATAATTCAACCATCTGGTGTGAACTGATAACCATCTGTTTTTATTTATTTTTGCTCCTGCTTGAGTATTTCTTCCATTTCTCTCTCCTTCTCTCACTCACTGACAACGGCACCGCTGCACTCAGAAACCCATCATTTTGAATAACTTGCACATTGCCACGACAGCTTTTCGCTGCATTGAGCAAAGCCTAAGTTTGAGCGAGCGTGGCTCAAACATGAGCTCAAACTGCGCTGTGTCGCGAGCATAGACCGCTCACATCCGCCAGGAAACAACTGCTAGTGTAGCTCTATTGTCGTCCAGGTGTAAATAGTAAGGATTATAAACACTGTTCAATTCCAGACACAGGTTAAGAAGAAGAAGAAGAAGAAGAAGATAGTCCTTTATTAGTCCCACGAGGGGAAATTCAATGTTTTCACTCTGTTGTTAACTTATACACGGTACATGCAGACCCGAACACACACATGCACAAACATGCAACAATGGAGAGATGTCAGAGTGATGGGGCTGCTCCTGACAAGCGCCCCGAGCAGTTGGGGGTTTGGTGCCTTGCTCAGGGGCACCTCAGCAGTGCCCAAGAGGTAAACTGGCACCTCTCCAGCTACCAGTTCACACTCAGTTCTTGATGATTGTTGAGATGAAAAGGAAAAAAAAAAGTTTGAAATTTTGCCAAAAATTGGGAGAAACAGCAGAATTTTTAGGGCAATGAAAAACAGGAGTCTCCAGGGAAAATTGGGACGGTTGGCAAGTGTGGCTAAATATGGGCTATATAACTTTGGTGATGGTAAGCCACGGCTCGCAGCTAACAGTGCCAACCATATGTCTATGGTGCTAACAGCACTAAACAGTGCTAACAGAGATAACAGTGCTTCTGCAACGGCGCCATCGGTCGGGATGGAGTTATCAGCTATAATCATCATATGAGAGCAGTGCAGAGCAGTGGCAGTGAGCTAGCCACTGGGGCACGCTCACATGCACTAAAAGCATGCACGGCTGGCCCGGCTATGTCAACAAAACACAGAAGCTCAGATCACAACACACACAGAGAAAGAGTGACTTCATCCTCTGCTCCTCTGTACCTTTACATAGCAAATAGTTGTTTGACGCTATATTAAAGCTCTGAATATCAAAATTAGCACATTTAAAAGTAACTAAAGAGGTAAAAAGTCCAATATTTACCTTTAAGAAGTAGTAGAGTCTAAGTATGAAGTAGCTTAAAATGGAAATACTTAGTAGTATAGAGCTGCATGAAAATGGCCAAAATGAAAACCACGATTATTTTGATCAATGTCAAGATCACAATTATTTATCATGATTTTAAGCGTAAAATATTTTTACTCACATTTAAATAAACCAAGCACTGCTTTCGCTTCCATGCTGTGTTATGTTGTTGACAACATACAAGTATTTGCTTCAAAATAAGACTGGTCCTTATTCACAGGGTGTCTCCTAGAACCAAAATAAAATTATAACAAAACTACAAAATTAAATCAAAGTTCAGCTCTCATTTTGGTGTTGTGCTAGGCTACATTCCTGCTAATTAACAAATCTTTGCATTGAAAATATAATACTTAAAATAAGGTTCTTCTTGGGGCGGCAGTAGCTCAGTCTGTAGGGAGTTGGCTTGGGAACCGGAGGGTCACCGGTTCAAGTCCCGACATGGACCAAAAAACTGAGTGTGAACTGGTAGCTGGAGAGGTGCCAGTTTACCTCTTGGGCACTGCCGAGGTGCCCCTGAGCAAGGCACCAAACCCCCAACTGCTCGGGGCGCTTGTCTGGAGCAGCCCCCTCACTCTGACATCTCTCCATTACTGCATGTGTGTGTGTTTGTGTGCATGTACCATGTATAAGTTAAAACAGAGTGTAAATTGAATTTCCCCACTGTGGGACTAATAAAGGTAGATCTTCTTCTTCTTCTTCTTCTTCTTCTTCTTCTACACCTGAATTCGGTGCATTTTCGTTTCCCCAAACAAGTAATATACTATATATTACTCTTCTGCTCCGGATTGCAGCGGCAACATTTGGAAACGCATTTCTAAACATCAATGTTACATGTAATCACATTTAAATTGTGGGACGCTCAAATCGTGATTGTGATTCACATTCGATTAATTGTGCTGCCCTCAAGGGCATCAAGTACCTAAAATTTGTATTCAGGTATGAGGAAATGTATTGTTACACTCCATCACAGTACTAGCGCACTATTTATAGCCATTTCTCTTAAAATTTGCTGCATTACATGAACACCACACAATGTGCCACCCAGTTGCTATAAACTGATAGAAACGTATTTAACAGCAGCTGTGTGAGAAGCAACACATGCTGCAGACTGATCTCACTTCACTCACTATACGGCGCTTACAGGCTGTCGGAGTTCATGTTACACGTCTATGAAAACAGAGACTGTTACAGTTACATAAGCCTGCGGTATGCAAGGTCACTTATAGCAGAGACACTGTTCATACAGAGTTCATAATGTGGCACAGAATAAGGTTACTGACAAAAGAGTCATTAACAACGCTGCTGATGCTGGAAGTGTCAGTGGTCAGCATGTCATAAAGTCCACTGCAGACAACAGCATGAGCAATAAAGAGCCAAAGCAGCTAGCTGCTTACTTCAAAACATACTGGGTTTTCTCATAGAGGGTTTCTTCCTTTGTATCTATTACTTCACAGGACGATAGAATTAAATACCTCATTATTTTCACTAAGAATAATGAATATTTTATGAATATGATTTTTTAAAATATTTTCCTACTATCAACTAATGCCAACTACTAAGTTAAGACTGTATGTTGTTTTTTTTAATACTAACAATTTAGTAAATAGGTGCTTTAATTTTACATAGCAGTGCATACGTATAAAACCATATACACTATATTGCCAAAAATATTCACTCACCCATCCAAATAATCAAAATCAGGTGTTCCAATCACTTCCATGGCCACAGTTGTATAACATCAAGCACCAAGGCATGCAGACTGTTTCTACAAACATTTGTGAAAGAATGGGTCGCTCTCAGGAGCTCAGTGAATTACAGTGTGGTACTGTGATAGGATGTCACCTGGGCAACAAGTCCAGTCGTGAAATGTCCTCGCTCCTAAATATTCAACTGTCAGCGGTATTATAACAAAGTGGAAGCGATTAGGAACGACAGCAACTCAGCCACGAAGTGGTAGGCCACGTAAAATGACGGAGGTCAGCGGATGCTGAGGCGCATAGTGCACAGAGGTCACCAACTTTCTGCAGAGTCAATCACTACAGACCTCCAAACTCGATGTGGCCTTCAGATTAGCCCTCTCTACAGCATGTAGAGAGCTTCATGGAATGGGTTTCCATGGCCGAGCAGCTGCATCCAAGCCATACATCACCAAGTGCAATGCAAAGTGTTGGATGCAGTGGTGTAGAGCAACCCGCCACTGGACTCTAGAGCAGTGGAGATGCATTCTCTGGCGTGACGAATCGCGTTTCACCATCTTGCTGATGGACGAGTCTGGGTTTGGCTGTTGCCAGGAGAACAGTACTTGTCTGACTGCATTGTGCCAAGTGTAAAGTTTGGTGGAGGGGAGATTATGGTGTGGGGTTGTTTTTCAGGAGCTGGGCTTGGCCCCTTAGTTCCAGTGAAAGGAACTCTGAATGCTTCAGCATGTCAAGAGATTTTGGACAATTCCCTGCTCCCAACTTTGTGGGAACAGTTAGGGGATGGCCCCTTCCTGCTCCAACATGACTGTGCACCAGTGCACAAAGCAAGGTCCATAAAGACATGAATGAGGAGTTTGGTGTGGATGAACTTGACTGGCCTGCACAGAGTCCTGACCTCAACCCGATAGAACACCTTTGGGATGAATTAGAGCAGAGACTGAGAGACAGGCCTTCTCCTCCAACATCAGTGTGTGACCTCACAAATGTGCTTCTGGAGGAATGATCAGAAATAAAAAAAACACACTCCTGAACTTTGTGTAAAGCCTTCCCAGAAGAGCTGAAGCTGTTGTAGCTGCAAAGGGTGGACCGATATCATCTTAAAACCTATGGATTAAAAATGGGATGTCACTTAAGTTCATATGTGAGTCAAGGCAGGTGAGCCAATACTTTTGACAATATAATGTATCTATAGATATCTTGATAATATTGTTCTCAGAAATTTGACTGACTATGAAAAGACCTTTATAACTGTAATTGAAACAGATTAAAATGCTTCCATGTAACGAGCCATTCAAAACAGTGCAGGCCAGAGATAATCTCTTAATGGATGTCTGATTTAAAAACATTTTATTCTGAAGTCACGGTGATCCTCAGTTGAAGAGCTCTGCTGTGCTACCAGGCAGGCAGCCCCCTTGCAAGTCATGAAGTATTGAAAAGCTGCAGCGGCTGCACGGCCTCAACTCCGGGTTTTGCAACAGAAAAGCCCGACTGTCCCTTGAGAGACACCTACACACAGCAAGCGGAGAGCAGCGTCTGTCTGGATGAGCTGACACGGCAGCACAGTCTGACTCACAGTAGCTCTACGCTCCATCTAATGCATCACCTCTGGCTTTCACGGCACATCAGCATCAACGTCCTCTCACAGGCACAACAAGGCTCCTGTGTTTGTGTGAGTCTGTGCGCCAGTGATCATGTTCACACTGTTTATCAGCAGCAAAGAAAGTGCTCGTAAATGTACCGACCCGTCATTTTACGGCAACATATGAAACTAGAATACCTAAGGAATCCATTCGTACCAACCAATGTTGCTGTGTTAGCTTGTCAAATAACAAGTAATGCTGAATTTTGGTGAGGAAAAACTGGCATGACCATTTACAAAGGGGTACCTTGACCTTTGACCTCAAGATATGTGATATATGAAAGCTGTATCTTATCACCTTATTACCGCCTTCTGGGCGGCAGTAGCTCAGTCCGTAGGGACTTGGTTAAGGAATCGGAGGGTCACCGGTTCAAGTCCCAACGTGGACCAAGACCAACTGGTTGCTGGAGAGGTGCCAGTTTACCTCTTGGGTACTGCCGAGGTGCCCCTGAGCAAGGCTCCAAACCCCCAACTGCTCGGGGCGCTTGTCAGGAGCAGCCCCCTCACTCTGACATCTCTTTATTAATGCATGTATGTGTACTGTGTGAAATTAACAACAGAGTGTAAAAACTGAATTTCCCTACAGGGATTAATAAAGGTTCATCTTATCTTATCTTATCTTATAAAACAGATGTTGACAAACCGCATAATATGCAGTTGAAAAAAAGGTAAGACATCACAATATATCTTATTGCAATAAAGCTGTAATAAATTATCAAGAGAAGAAATTTAACTTTTATTTATTCCATGTTGTTCATATCACAGTTATTATAATGGGAGCTACTTAGTCCCATCTGTGGTTTGAGCTCTTAACGCTGTTATGATTGATTCGACTCATGGCGTATAGATAGGCTGGAGGTGATCCCTGCTGACCTTTGGAGAAGGCGGGGAACCCCCTAGACTACTGTGATCAGATATCCCGGTTCTAAGCTGGGTGTCCCAAGTCCTGACAAATATCTGTAAAACACTCAAATGTCCCAGTTTTTAACATTTTTGTTTTTGACACCAAAGTGTCACCATCTTCCATACAGTTGATGGCAATATTAGAATTACATAGACGTTTATCATGTTCCACTCATTCATTAATTTGTGCGTATGAAATAAAAATACTGAGAGCCAGCATGGCGCACCGCTGCTGTAGTTCTCTAACTAGAGTCATGTTGCACACTATCAAACCACAATTACATACGGATACGGCACATCTGTTGGTTATGTTTAATGCCGTTTTGAACCACAAATTCCCCAGTGTTTATGTGCACATCAGACATGTTTTGATAAATTTTTCTACACAGTTCCTTCTGCACATCAACAGGCATTTCGCTCCTCTTATAACTCCCTCAGGGACCGTCTGTTCTGTCTTTCACCCACTGTCTCCATCCTCCATCAGCTGAGCTCCACAATTTTAATTATAATAGCCTGCGGCTGCAGTGAGCACTGTGATGTGATAGAGACTGTTCAGGTTCAAAACTAAAGTTGAATAATAATTTCCGTAGACCCAGACAACAATTCGTTCCCTCTGAGGAAAAGTCTGTCAGTGAGTCATGACGGGGATAGCATGTGATTAAAGGGGAAAGCCAAGGAGAACATACAAACACCAAAAACACCAAGCTGAGTTTGAACCTGCTACCCTCTTGCTGTGAGGCGGCAGTGCTGCCCCTATTCAATTCAATACAACTTTATTTATCCATGCAAGAACAATGATATGCAACAGCTCACCACCCAGATCAACACATTACCCAGATAGTTAAAAAAAAAATCTCCATATTAAAAGATGACGACTTGAGTTCAGCTCGAATGTGCACAAGTCAGTAGAGCAACACAGAGATTGAGAGCATGTCGTTTTTGCCAGTGCAACGTCAGCACAGCTGCGGTATCATTACAGATTATATTTACACAAAAGACAATTGAAATTTTTGTTTGATTATAAATTAAAAACATAGTATCAACAAAGGTCTTATTGAGAGCTCTTCAATGGGCCAAAGTGTCTTTTGCACTGGAATAGTTTTAACACTTGGCTGACATCTGGAGCTCAGAGAGAGATCAGACGTGAGTACTAGGAAGGGACACTAAGAAAAAACACGTTTTGGCAACCAACACAAATGCAAACTGTACACCCCCCCCCCCAACAGAGTGCAAAGGTTAGTCTCAAACTGCTGTGCTCCCCCTGAGGGGCCAGAGTGTGACGCAAACGAGAAATCAGAGCAAACAGCTGTTTCGCCCTCCATTCATTTGACTTTTCCTCTCTCTAACTCAGTAATTTAATCACATGCTCTCTTTGCATGTCTGCCTGTCAATCTGGCTGTCTATGTCTGCTAAAATGACCTTTTTTATCTTGTGAAACTGCTGGGGAACAGTGATAAAAGCTGGAGAGGACATGGAGCAGAGAGGAGATGAGTGCCGGCAGGCGTCTATATCGGTTCATGAGATGACACGCTTATGATTTATACGTTTTGACGGAGCAATGACGCAAAATGAGAAAATCAAAACCAGGACATGTACTTCCTCGCCGTCGCCTCCTACTCCTACAGCACAGCCTCGTAATAACCCTGTGATTCCACACAATGTTCGCCATTGTGCTGTGTTCCTGTTGGCTGGAGGAGGCATTTCCTATCAGACCAGGATTCCCTGGACTCCTTTTCAGGACAGCGAACTATAGGGCAAAGTCTTCTGAGCAGGAATCTCAGTCGCTCTGAGATTATTATGACCTTCACCAAGTGTAGTTACACAGAAAAATGACTCAGTCCATTTAAAAAGAAAATACGACTGCGAAAAGGTCAAGATTATAACAATGGAGCTGTTTCACTTTCACTCCCAACTAAGATTACTTACATGTGTACCTCTACGAGGAGCATACGGCTGTGTATGAGCTAGCTGAGGTCATACAGGAGCCACACAAGAAGAAAAAGACAAGTTGGGTCAAAAACAAGAGGCTGCTGCAGGATCTCCTATAGGCCTACTTATATTGTACAGTATGTACAGTATGATATAGGGGTGTCGTAATATACCGGTATTGATGATAATTGTGATATTTTAAACATGAAATATTGATCTCATGTTAGTAATACACATACAGTTTTATAATATTGTGTATATATTAGGGCTGTCAGAGTTAACGATAATAACGCATTAGTGCAAATTTGTTTTAAGGCCACTAATTTCTTTAACATTCATGTAATCAATCTGTCGGAGGTTGTATCGAGCTCAGTTTTAAAGCTAGAGTGGTACTGGTTGGATACTGGATACTGGTATCATAAGAAACTAGCAAACCTAAGAAATCCCTGTCCATGGTCCATGTCATACTAGCTTGGTTATGCAATTCTCCAAACTTGTGCTAAATTTTGGAGAGGAAAAAACTGCCATTTTCAAAGGTGGTCCCTTGACCTCTGACCTCCAGATATGTGAATGTAAATGGGTTTTATGGGTACCCACCAGCCTTCCCTTTACAGACGCCCACTTTATGATAATCACATGCAGTTTTTGGACGAGTCATAGTCAAGTCTAACACACTGACAGCTGTTACTGCCTGTTGGGCTGCAGATTTAAGCATATGTTTATGCTAAATGCAGTACCTGTGAGGGTATCTGGTCAATAATTGTTAATGCCATGTGCTGTTAATTGATTTCCAATCATAAATATATACATACGTTTACCTAAAGCAAACATATTTGGCCACTCCTGTGTTGATGCGAGTATTAAATACTTAACAAGTCTGCCTTTAACATTCATTTAACAGCTAAAAATTATGTAACGTAACAGATAAAAAACGTGTGATTAATTACGATTAACTACACACAATCATGAGATTATTCATGACTAAATATTTTAATCGATTGACAGCCCTAGCAAATCTATGTCTCCTGCTCCCCGTGAGTGATGTTGTTTCAGTTGACTATGATATTGTATTGATGCCAGATTTTAGGCCTTGTGGATCTTTGCAGATCATCTGCCTTTTCTCCACCCATGAGCTCTTTTTTATGGTCTCCGCCTCCCTACACTTGTATTCTGAGTGTAATTCATTTGCCAAACAAGAGAGAAAAAACACAATAAAGTTACAAAAGAATTTGACTAATAGCATTATCATTATGTTTTTAAATTATCATATTTTCTATAGATACCGCAATAATATGGTTATCATGAATTCTTTTGGCCACAATAATCGATTGCGACAGCTCTAATATGAAAGCAAAGACAGGACGTAAGGATTTTAATCTGGTAAGTGACATGATATCAAAATGTGACATTTAATCATCACTGAATACTTAACGTAACTGAAATATTTTACTCTGAAAACTATCTGTCTGAATTGATGTGGTCTGAATGCCCCTCTTTGTAATGTCCAGTAGATTATTTCAATTTGTGCAAAGACCCGATTGTGTCGGCTAAGCCTAAACTTAAGGCCACTGAGAGCCTGCAGCTAATTAACTGATTTGTGAGAGTCTAGTGAAATAACAACTCCCACTTCGTTGCCTTATTGCTCACCGCTGATAATCTTCAGTGTGTTACATGCAAGAATCCATAAGGATTGTCCATAAATCTCCATATAGCTAAACTTGTCTCCACAGAGTTCACCTAGCGTGGCGTGGCAGTTAAAAACTATTTGTACTCTTCCTTCCAGCAACACCTGAGTGATAGTTCCCGCCTGTATTGTACCTAAATTATAAATTAAAGAGCCATAATCAAAATGACACAGTGATGAATACATTTTAGTCACGTATCCCACAAACCCAGGATACTTGGGAAGACCTGCTAACCTGCAGTTTCATGCAGCTCATCAAGGACATTAGACAACAGATCACTGCACTGTCCACATTACACAACTTGCTGTCTTGTAATCAGGAGTCTTTTAGTCGTTGTGGTTTTCACACTACATGACTGACCGGAGACAGGAGGTCACACACGACAAGATCTTGCACCAAAGCAAAATCCCCGATGACGACGTTTTGTCACAAAAACAAACAAAAAAAAAAAAAAAACAGTAAATGACGTGATACCATATGCGAGACTTGTTTCCGCACTCATCACTGACTTTACTTCATGCAGCAGATGCGGCACATACAGTAAATTCCTGTTGTTACAGGTGACCCCTCCTCCCCAGGTTTTCCCCCCAGCTCCCTCATGCTCTCATTGGCTGTAGCTCGTGGCCTGAGTCCCCGACAGATCCAGATGTTTAGCATGCTAGATATCTGGAATGTGTCTGCGTCGGGAGCTGCTCAAAGACGCTCGCCGACGCTCCTAATCCAAAGACTGTCAGGGAGCAGAAAATCAGAGCTTAAGTCGTGCAATGTGTACTCGGTATTATCGGGGAAAGCCTCAAAGAGTCTCTAAGTGGCCAGTAGCCTTGTTGGGCAGTTGTAAACTCATGTTTACAATGTTTACTGGTAATACACCAAGTGAGAAGTAGGCTCATTTTCTCATTGACTTCTATACAATCAGACTTCTTTTTGCAACCAGAGGAGTCGCCCCCTGCTGGCTATAGACAGATAAAACCCGCAGTCTAAGAAAATATTTATCTTTAGTGACTTAAAATGCCTTAAAACGCAAAGGGATGCGAGACTTTGTTATGCTCTAAATTGCTGTGACGTTAGTAACGTAACTGCAGATCACTAAAAATCACTCCGGTATGTCGTAACGTTATACTTTGAAGGGAAGACGTCTGGTAGTCTACCGGAGCAACCGCTCCTCTTCCCTCCCTCCAACAACAAGGGGCCATGAGGCTAACGTTAACTAAAGATTGTTTAAATTTGAATCAGACATGTCAGCAGTATTATTTTGACTTTTGGTGTTATGTTTCTGACTGACGGCTAACCGCCAACATTAACTTGCAACCAGCAATGCGTTATTTAGTAGAGAGCCATCAGGGATCTAATGTTAATGTTCAGCTGGCCGACATACAAAGTGTGACTGATTGCATTAATAACAAGAGCAAAATCCAAGTCTCCTGTTTTATAATAACGCCATACCTGCTGAGGAAAGAAAAAGTGTCTGGCGGCAGCAGCGGCCATCAGTCATGTAACTTTAACTCTAACTCGAGTGCCAACCAAACAGACCCTGATCAAGGCAAATCACACTTACGTCTGATGTAATATTGATGCTAATGTCATGTTATTAACAGATGATAATAATAAACAAATCTCATACTAACACATCAATTGATAATGGCATCTGGGGGCCGGACTCTGCGGGGGTCTAGTACAGTCAACAATGTTTGTATATATGTTGATTACAACGGCTGCCAAAGCGGTTTTGGCCCCTGAATGTTCACGCACCCAGTAATGTTTGTATTCAAGAAACCATGGCTGTATAAAGAGAGGCGGACACAGCGTTGGAGGCGGGGCTCCGTTCAGTCCTGTGAAAGCTGGTGCATGAAGTCAATGGGTAGACTTACGAGTCTGGAAAAGTACCCAGATCTTCTGGGTCTTCCGGGTCTTACTGGGCACTAATGTCCGATATGCGGCGTAGCATCCGCTCGGTCACATGACCTGGTCACGGGGTCCCAACGTCACGGCTTGTGCTGTCGTCACCGTCTGGGTCATATCAATCAACATAAATAGAGGAAGGAAATAACTCTGGATTAGTGCGTTTTACAACTTTTAAGTCATAATGATTAAAGTTATTACAGTGTTCGGACTGGGAAGTTGATTCACCTCAAAAAAAGGTCTTTTTAGGGCAATGGCGTCACGTGACGGACACAGAGGCTGTAGTGCCACCGTTTGGCCACTAGGACCATGCTGGGATCGAGGACCCGCTCCTCCTGGGGGGTTGCAAGAAACCGGTCTATTAGAAAAAAAAAATGTTTAAGGCACTTCCGCTTTGGCTTCACTTTTCAGACCCGGATGTTGCCCACTGAGGCGAACAGCATGCACACAACCATGAATGCCCACTCATAATAATAATAACAACATGCCTCACGTTGGGCGCTGTGATGATCCCGGTGAATGACTCCATCCTCTGCCGCCATTAGATGATCTGATCCCGGTGTCCTCACATTGCCGGACGGCCTTGATCCAAAGGCAGAAACGTGCAGAACACCCGAAACGGTACTATAGCGGACATCGGCGTCCTCTCACCGGCCACGAGTGTTTACATGTCCGGGTCCCGTCTGCTGGAAACCACGAGGAGCTCTTACAGCGTCTTTACACGCTTATTTAATTGCGGCCAGTTAAGTCTTGTCTACTAAAATCAGTCCAACCTCTGTTTCTTTCACTTTGATTTAATATTATTATCTCACAGCGTTCACCTAGCGTGGCTCTTCCGTCCAGCAACAGCTGTCACCTGAATGAAAGTTCCTACCTATACATGACCCAAAGCATGTGGGTGACGCTTACCGGACCAATTTTGGTCTCCAGAAAAAGGATCCTACACTGATTTGCATTAAAAATTGTGATTTTAAATACACAGGTCAAATTAGCAACAGGCCATATTTATTTACCGGTTGATTAACTTGAATAATATATATAAATATGTTTTTTTTCAGCATTAACAGTTTCTGAGTCTACCTATATGTTGATGCTAAGAGATCTGTGCTTGCTGCCCTCTAGTGGTGGAAACAGGAACTGTGAAATTAGTCAAAGCAGCGTGATTGCAGACATTATAGCTGAGACATCCGGTTTATAATGTCAAAATAAACCTTCCAACGTACAGAGAGATGTAGTGACCCGTGGTCACTGCGGGAGGATAGTGTGTAGTCATGGTAATGACTGGCCATAAAAAATAATAATATTTATACATTTATTGCAAACCAGCCCAGATCGAGCAGGCAGCATGGATGTACTGACAGTTTGTTGAAGTTAGCAAAAGACACACATATGACCACATCCGGTTTTCGAAATAAGGTTTTAACAAGGGTACATACAATGGGATTAAAAGGATTATAATCACAAACAGTATAAAACATGTTACCTTTGTCCTGTATAAATGAAAAACAAAATATCACAAATCCAGTTATATAAATCCGATTAAGGATTTTTCAAGTAACTTATCTGAATGCCACAAATTCAGTGGTACTTTAATTTCAACAGCATATCTTAAGGATGCAGTAGATGTATTCAGTTGCTTATAATATTAAATTATTATGGCCTTTCTTTACTCCTACACTACAGCAGATTTCATAATTATCCTTTATGGTGCTTAATGGCGGCTGTTTTTGGAAGGATGTTTTGAATCATTTTTCTATAAGTGATCATATAGAAAGAGAAATGGTTTTATGTTTTTAGCTTTGAATTGGACCATTCATCAGGATTGGGTGAAAACAAGAACCATCCATTCCAAACTAATAAAGACCTGCTTTCAGATAGTTCACTTTATATCCTTGAATGATTCCTCAGGGCACACCCACACTGTTCTTCAAGGAACCAATAAATGTACAATAATAAAATACATTTTAAAGATTTTAATTTATCTGTATTTGTTTATTCTTTAGCTCTGAACCTGTCGATTTTTTTGTTACAGCGTTATGAACAAACCTGTTGGTTTCAGTACAGAACACAGAGTTTATTGTTCTGCAGTGGCTCACTGGACACTGTGTGTTCTTCATCATTAAACACTGAACTGTGCTATTTTCAATGCTATTGATTTCCCAGAGAGGAAAGGGCATGATATTAGCTCAGTGTTTGCACCATTATGAGCGCTGACGCAAGTGCAGCTTTCTAGGCGAGGGGTCGTGACAGCATGTGCCATGACCCAGTGACTCCACTCAAGTGAGTTAGATAACGGTGGCCGAGAGGTGTGACGGGTTGTACCAGCAGGGCTGTTACTGACACTGGCAGAGGCAGCGAGGGACAAGAGGCCTGAGTCTCTCTGGGTGACATAACCATTGGCAACAGCCCAGTGACGAGGGTCCTCCGTCACGGCCAGTAGCTGTGCACTGGCTTAGAAAGTGATGGGCTTCAATTTATGCCACTTAGCCAGAGACATGTCATTCACACCATAGTGTGTGTGGTGTGTGTGTGTGTGTGTGTGTGTGTGTGTGTGGTGTGTGTGTGTGTGTGTAACTGTCAAGCAAGTGTTGACAGGCACATCTATTACGCCCTTCCTGTGGATCTCAACTGATTTCATGCACACTAAACAGGAACTAGACACACATGGTGATCATGATCATGAAGTGTTGGAACTGATATGAGTACTCTTACAAGAAGTTAGTACACTTCTTTTAAACTTATAATAAGACACTATGCTTTCAGTTTATTTTTTTATGTATTTATCAAAGATACACTTAGCGAAATACTTAAGTGTACTTCACTTATACCGACAAGTGTACAGAAAAGTCTGCTTGGAAAGTATACAGAGGAGCCCAAGTATACTTGGCTTATACTGAAAAGTATACAGAAAAGTATTGAGACATTTCACTAAAGGGCAAAACTGTCAACCTGTTGGTCTCTCTAGATAAAAAGTCAATGGATCATTAAAGTCAGTATGTTCATCCTCTGTGGACCATGAATGTCTGTACAAAATGTCTTAATTTATCCAGTAGTTGAGATATTTAAGTCTGGACCAACCTACATTGCCTAGAGTCCAACATGGCTAAAAATGTTTAAACATATATTTGTTGTATTGACTAACTTTCTGCATCTGATTCAACTGTTATTACGCTATTAAATGTGCATTATCAGTCGCTATAAGCATCATAGATATGGGTCACTAGGGGCTACAATGCCTACTCTGTTGTAAAAGTGAAAGTGAAACTTAAAGGCAACACATCCTAACATGTTGTAAATGTTGTTGCTGTGTTTTGTGTCCCATCCATCGACTGTGGCTCGATGTGTTACTCTCAAAAATATTTTGTGGAGATCTTTGAGGGTGTGTTTACATTGTGATGTAAGCCTGTGTGGTTCAAACAGGGTTGTGTGTTCTTGCATGTAGCCAGTGTTTGAACAGCGGCTGCATGTGCTTGTGAAGTGGTGAGCCAGCATTAAGGGTCAAACTCAGTGGTTTCCCAGAGTATGTGTGAACTGAGGAGAGGGAGGAGTAAGAAAGACCAGGATGGAAAATACAGAAGAGGTAAAAGTGCTGCAGACATGTTGAAGCTATGGGAAAACTGAATGTGGTAATGTCCAAAGAAAGCGAGGCCTGTGTAACGCCGAACTCGCACCAGGCAGGGACAAAGCGTAGTCTCAATGATTACATTTTTCTGTCGCCGGGAAGCGTATTCATGTGTTTCAGGTGGGAAGAAATTCTTTGTAACACAGGTTAACATGTCATAGGAGTCACAAGATCTATTTACTGACTGGCTACGGGTCCTCTCTGGCCGCACTTCACCACTGCTCTGGTGTGAATTCAGCGTAAATAGTCATGGGTTCACCTGATGGTCGTGTCTAGAAGGGAACCGCGAAACTCTTGCAAGATGGTTTTTAGGCATTGATCTTGACTACTTAAGGTTAGGCATTGATCTTGAATAGTTTAGGCTACGTATTAGTCTTGAATAGTTAAGGTTAGGCATCAGTCTCGACTACTTAAGGTTAGTCATCAGGCTTGAAAAGTTAAGGTTAGGCATCAGTCTCGACTCCAGTTTTTGTACATTTCAGATACGATTTCACAATTTGCGGGTTACCTTCTATACAGAACCTGATTTGATCAAGCTAAAATGCTCAGCGTCCAGTGTGCAGGCATTTTCCTGTTATATTCTTGTTGATTTTTTTTTCTCCAAAACCAAAATTCAGCTTTTTGCAACAGCTATCACTTCCTGGAGTTTCAAAAGTCTGCTAATTGCTCCCAGCCAAGAAATAGCCCAGCATATATCAGACAAAGTAATTCATTAGGCTAGTAGTGAGCTTTAGAGGTGCTGGTAGCCAGATTCTGCACAAAGAATCTGTGCCGAGGCAGGCAAGCAGTTTCTCCCTGTTTTTAGTCTTTGTGCTAAGCTACGCTAACAACCACTAGTTGTAGTATCATCATCAGTGGCATCAAGCTTCTCCCCTGTTGTGGAAAGAAACTTTACTCCAGTAAAGTATCTAAGTACCATTTCTAAGGTACCTGTACTTTACTTGAAGTTGAGAGTATCTACTTACCTCTACTTCACTACATTTGAGATGCAAATATTGTCCTAACTCAGGCTCTACTTCAGGCTTTTAAAATAGCCTGCACACTGCTTGATATTTGAAGGCTCAAGCTTGAGGCAAATAATTAACCTCTAATTTTGCAATTATTCTCCGTTGGCAAAGGAAGCTTTGACAGGCTGAGACTGGACGTGCGTCACATTTAATTTCCAAACGCACCCACTGTTTTCAGTGACTGCCTATGACTGTGGCGCTTTAAATGACCTATTGAGTCTGAAAATGCTTTAATTTTGTCATTACGTCAAGGAGCCACCAGATTTCAACAGCTGTCCATTCAAACTAAACAGACCTGATTACAGACCAAATGAGAAAAAATAGACTGTATTTACCGTAAGAGATAATTATAGCAGATAATTAAACCAGGAAAAACAAAACAGTCATTCACGACAGAGAAACAGTTTGTGCATCAAGAGGGCAGAACAAGAGTGAGTTACCGTGACCTGAGAGGTGAATGTGGATGGATGGATGGATGGATGGATGGATGGATGGATACATGAGGTACAAATAGAGATTAAGTGATTATACAGTATATAGGACACAGGTGGCCTTGGGATGTGCTAGTGCAACACGGTTGATGTAAATGTCAGTGAGGATACGTACTGGATATAACTGAGATGAAATGCTTGAATATTGATATCTTTGTTCAGTTTGACTTTTGACGATTCAGTCTCATTTTGTTCAAAAGTGAAATCAGAAACCATATCAATATATATTTTATAGTCTATATGATTTTGAGTAGTGTTGATTCAACTTTACTTCACTTTTCTCCTTTTATTTTTAATCATGAAAATTTGGATAGTTTTACCACTTCAGCCGTTTAAACTATTTGAATAAAAGCATCAAAAAAGACTCTTTAGTTAAACTGGTTAAACATAATTCAACCTGTTACGAGGGGTCATGATAAACATTCGTTTTTTTTTGTGGTTTTGTATATTTATATTGCACATCAGATGAGTAGACTGGCACACACGAGTTTGTTGATCTGCAATTTATATTAAAATCAACCCACAAGAGATGTATTGTGTCGTGAAGCACCTCTCATGTGATTCATTTACGTCACATATGACATGATAGTTTCCACAAAAAAAGCAGCAGCCCTCTGGTTTCGAAACAGCTGCCTGCTGAGTTCATTGAACTATTTGCCTCCAGGCTTCAGACTGAGATATGCCCTTTTTAATGTGGGTTAATAAGTACAAGAATGTAATGAGGTGATAAGAAGCCATCTTCAGGCATGTCTCTGCTTTTAAGTGCTCTGTAGGGTCATAAAGGGGTCAAAAATGTGAGGATGTCAAGGATTCAAGAGAAATTTCAAAGAAGAGCCATCAATCGATGAAGGCAAACTAATATAAATGAGGGAGCAGGAGGACAGGAATGAAACAGTTACCGGAAACAAGACCGGACCGCTATGGGTACGAGGCTTGATGACTACTGTTTATGAGCAGGCACATATAGCACCTTTAAAAACAGTTAACAAAGCACTTTGACAGACAAAGCAAAGCAAAAGGAGGATACAAGGCAATATAAAAACAGCAAGCCAAACGGTGAGGCCGAACAAAAGAAAGACAAAACTATGGTAAAATTTTGACACAGATGAAACAGCACAATAGATAAAAACAACAAAAACAATACCAAACAAACATATAACAAAGTCAAATGAAAATAAACCTTTAGATTCAAGCGTCCACTTAGGAAAAGCCAGAAGGGCCCCACCTGAGGTTGTACGCCGGCTTATATTGAGTCAACATTTCCACTATGTAGCTTGGGACCAGACCCAGACGAGGGCTCATCAAAGCTCTTTTTACTGCTCGCACTAACCTCACTGAAGTATTTCTCCATTGTGGATTTGCTATTTTCATTTGAAGTGGCTATAATCATTATTTATATATTAACAATGGATCATATGAATGTGTAATGTGAAAGGGAAAATAAAACTTACAGAGCGTTAACACCCAATTCTGCAGTTCCCCTCAGCTCTTTGTTTTGTTGTCTTTACTGTTTTTTTGGTTCACTCTCATAGTGTTATTTTCAAATGCAGCAGGCAGCTGTTTTCAGTAAAAAAAAAAAAAAAAAAAAAAAAGCTCCAATAAATACGTATTCAGCACCAAACAGCAGAGAGAGACAGACGGAGTGGCCAGCATTTAGCAGCTAAAGAGCCAGATGTTTCACTCAGGAGCTGGTCGAGACTGAAAACACCTACAACTGAGTGAATATTGGACTTAAAATTGCACTCAGGATGCAACATCCAAAAAGGCCTGATTTAATAGTTTATGAAAAGCCATACTTAACTACTTTAGTGAATGCCGTCATGTGTTGATGACTGATAGAGACCAGCGTCATTCTGGGATGTCATCTCTCCCCGCTGGTGCTGACAGATCAGATGACCACGTGCGGAGGACGGTCAAGGACAGTATGATGTGCTGTCTGTGGTTTTCCATCTGCTGGATATATTGGTTGTGCTGTATGACTAGTTTGCCCCTTTAGAGCGGCCCTGTTTAATAATGAAGTGAACAGTTAATGAACAGTTTCTAGTTCAGCGTCACCTCCATGTGGCAATATTCAGTGACACTGGAGCTGTTAAGTCATTTGAAACGCTTTCCATTTTTTCTGCATCAGGAATGAGGTGTGCTGACAAATGAATTCCTTAGAGACACAAAATGTCCTCATGAAATAGTACTTTGGGAAGTGAAAGGATATAATGCTCAGGAATTGCTCAACAGAGTCAACCAATGGACTCTCAGTTACAAAGAGAAAAACTGTTTAATTTGATGGAGGAGATAACTCAATGCTGCTATTATTTGCCGTTAATTTCGTGCAACACAGACATTTTTGTGATTGACGTGTATGCTATGACATGAACATTTATCTTACTGATGTCAGTTACACAGCAGCAATATCTATCTAAATTTTATCATCCAAGTCAGCATTAACCCACATTGGCCACTGAGCTAAAATCTTCAAAACTACCATTTGGAGCTAAATCAGTAGCTTATGCAAAAATGATCACAATAAAACTAGAATTACCTCCCTGCGGTCCTTAGGCGGTCAAGTCAAGTTGCAGTTTACATCCATGTCTGCCGATGCCGTCACATCAATTTATGTTGTTAAATATTTGTCTGAAATGGTCATAATTAGGATTTGTATTCTTGAGTTATGAACAAAAATGTGTTTTGTGAGGTCCCAGTGACCTTGCCATTTGACAACCAAAATTGTATCAGGTCATTCTTGAATCTAAGTGAACGTTTGTGCCAAATATGAAGAAATTTGCTCAAGGCGTTCCCGAGATATCGCTTTCACAAGAATGGGATGGACGCAAGGTCACAGTGACCTTGAGCTTTAACCACCAAAATCTAATCAGTTCATCTTTGAGTACAAGTGGATGTTTGTGCCAAATTTGAAGAAATTCCCCCCTGGTGCTCCTGACATATTACAGGCACAAGAATGGACCAGATAGAGATTGACAGACATGATAGATCACCTAATCATCTAATAAATGATAATGAAATTAATACTACGAGGCCATGCTGGGATGTGACAGTATGGCTTTACATATTTTCTTCTCAGTTGAAGTGTTTTGCCTCTTTAATCTGTTTTCACATTAAGCCTTTTAAAATCTTCATAATTAGTTTTATGAGGAATATTTCTTTCCCGAATTGCAATGAGGTAAAACCAAGGCACTGAGTTGTACTTGGATGAAGAATAAATGCTGTTACTGACTCTCCAGCGTGTCAGTACTGCCCCCCTCTGGTCTATTGAGATACTACATGTGGTAACAACAGGCCAGACGAGGACATGAGTCAAGGAACAAGTGCTGGGGGCCGTTTTCATAAGATTTCAAAGAGTTGCTTTTTGTGAAGAAACTAAGAAAATTCTTTCAATTACAAAGTTTCTTAGGAATGTTCCCAGTTAAGACGAGATCCTCCTAAAGATAAAAAAGTTATTCACAAAGCATCGTAGCCCTTATGAGAGAGGAAAATCTGTTTGGAGTAGGGAGGAGGACTGCTAAAGGGCACACAGTTTGTTAAAGTGGCAGAAAGTTTCTGGCATCATCGGGGAAAAAACTCCATAATAACCTTTCAACATATTGTAACTCAAGTGCTCTGTGAGAAAACTAGACTTCTGCACCTCCTCGTGTCTGTTTTCAAACGCATTCCTATTGGCTATAGAGTATACACATATTATATAGCTATACTGGCTGTATACAGCAGCAGCTGTCAATCACTCACAAACTGATCAAACGGTCACACTAGGCAGCGCTGATCATATACGAATCAATAGTCTGTTACTGTAATGACTTTCTCACCTCAAATGTTTTCAGAAACATCTTGTAGTTACTGTTTAACTGTAAAATGGGAAATTTTGCTCCAGCTGGTGGGCGGTGCTTAGCATTTCCTCAGCTGATCTCAACATGGCAGCCAGGTCACAGCTGAGCCTGGATAAAAGCACAGACAGACTGGACCAACACACATCTCAATTTAAAACTTGCACAAAATTTGCATTCTTGCTATTTTGCCAATTTCAACTTTAACAATAACAAGCTCTTTATAATACGTTATCTATTATAATTATTATTTTATTGTACTTTATCATAACTTAATTTGCTGTCGGTCTACATGCTCATTATCAATACTTCAGATCTTCTATAGCCTTAGCGATCAATAATTACTGTTTACATGTTCATTTAGCACTGTTGCTTGGTCAGTATGGTTTATGTTTATCAGTATTTGTATTAGTCACCATAGCCATGACAATATTTAACTTCTTTTGTACATCGCTATGAGACTCTAAAACCCAAATGTAAAAGCAAATCAAACATGGCCCCTTTCAAGAAATGTCTAAGGTAACTGTGTCTGCAGAGACGATCCATACCTGAAAATACATCAGTGTTTCTAAGACCAACAGAAATTAATCTTTGTGCTGCCTTCTGCTTTAAGTGTGAGGCTGAAGTCCAGGAATGCTAACCATATCTGAAGGTAACAGGTTGTCCATTTAAACCACTGACCTCTGAGCAAGGAAATTAGTTGAATAGCAAACTATTAAGTTGGGTTTAATGATCGTCCGTCTGTACATTTAAGTCTTTCTGTATTCCATCAGGAGTAGGCAGTGTATAAGAAATTATTCATGCTATGTAATAACAGGTATGATTCATGAATCAGTCATGTTAAGTAAAAATGTTAAATTTAATGAGGTGAAAGTCATTTTCAGAAATCAAGAAAAAACAGGTTCATCAATGCTGTCACAGCTTCAAAATCAGGTACCTTTCAATTAGTCCTAGAATAGATCTGGAAGGGTACAAACTTTAAAAAAAAAAAAAAAAGACTGGAGATGGATACTGGGAGGGAAGGACAAGTAGTCATGGCTTGTGGTTCAGAACCGTCCTGAACGCTCTCTGTCTCTGGAGCGACGTCTCTCGTGGTCACGGCCACCTCCACCTCCTCGACCTCTATCCCTCGAGCGAGATCGCCTCTCTCTCGATCGAGACCGGGACCTATGGCGGCTGTGGAAGTGAAGGACGAGTGATTATGAATTGTTATAAAAATACACATGCAGGTTCACTTGAGTACCTGATTGTGAAAAAGTAATGAATTTGTTTGTACCCCTTCCTCCGACGTCCATACAGCTCTCTCCTCAGTTCACGTGAGATGGGCTTCAGATGCATGAAGTTACAGAAGCCACCACGAGTGCATTCTCTGTGGAGGGAGGGGAGGCAGTTACAGCACTGAAGAATAAGACAGCAAATCACGTCTGAGCTGGAAGACTGGCGAACAAGTTTTACACAGCTGCTACAGAGACGTGCTACATACTCTAGATGCTACAGAGACTTTAAACAAAAGCTTTAGGTTGGAACCCACAAATCACTGAAGATATAATAACAGGCTGTAGTAAGATGGAGGTCACTGCTCAGTCAAAAAACAATACCATTTAAGCTGTATACCGTGAGTAATATTAACATATATTAAAACAATACAATAAATGATGGATTACAGTAGAAATAGCTTATTTTGTTTTCAATTAAAAGCCTGTTGTTGGATACGCTATTATTATTATAGACTCTATGTCTACATGACACAACAGCGCAAGCCGGAGGAAAATGTTTTTGTCAAAAAGGAGTAAAGTGGACACACAGTCTCAAATCTTCCAGGAACAATAGACCAGTTCCTGCT
Source organism: Pterois miles (assembly GCA_947000775.1). Lineage (NCBI taxonomy): Eukaryota > Metazoa > Chordata > Actinopteri > Perciformes > Scorpaenidae > Pterois > Pterois miles. The sequence continues at coordinate 8,955,431 of CAMQGK010000637.1, read as the reverse complement.
TCTTCACAGAGGTAAATAGGAAGCCAGTTTGCTTGGTGTGTTCACAGTACCAGTGCTCAAGGAGTATAATATTCAGCACAACTATCAGACTCACCATGGAGGAAAATTATAAGAATTTGCAAGAGAAGAGAAGATAAATGAAGTGTTGACAGGTTTGAGAAACCAGCAGTCTGATCATCATTGTTTTTGTAAATGGATTGTTCATGAATTGTGAATGTTTGCTGACTGTAGGTTACCTGTACTTCTTTACACTAAAAGGGAACATTTGGCAGTGCTATTATTGATAAGTTATTATACAGTATTTTTACTAGTCTAGCCCTCTTGAGATTAAATATGTGGCCCAAGAACTAAAAGGAGTTTGGCATCCCTGATCTAAATTGAGGTTAATTGACTGTTGACAGCTCTCAGTCTCCCGTTTGGACGCTGAACCAATGTCAGATTACAGAATTATAATTTCAACATACTGTAAATATACAGTATAATGATAACTAATGTTAGCTGTGTGAAATTATTGCAAAGACAACAAGCTGCTGCTTAGCTCTGAATGTCCAGAGACCCTTATAATGTGATGAAAATATTAATGTGATCTAGCAAAAGTACAGACAGCCTATGTCCCGCCCCTTCTGGTGGATCCCCCTATTATTTCACAAAAATGTGAATGGTGGTCAATGGCAAAAGACAAATCATTATTGATCCCATTTGAATTACACCATGAATCACACGTTTGTCAATTTAAAACTTAATTTTGCAATTCAAGAAAGTCACATTTCCTTGTGGGTTTGTGTAAGTTTTGTGTGAAACTGCTCAGTGACCTACATCTCTCGCCTCGCAAAACATATGTCACCAGCCAGCTAGCTAACTTAGCTATGTAGCCATGGCTGTATTACCACGCACAAATGAAACGTTATCTTACCTGATGAGTTTCATCCAGCGACTCCTGGTCTTTTTAATCAGCCGGGAAGACACAGAACAAGCAAGACCTATTGCTCGTCTGAGTACATCCCAGTACGAAACACGCAGGCATCGCAGCTTCAGAGTCTCTCAGACTCTTCAGTCACTTACGCAACATTTGCCTGTGTTGTCTTTCAAATTTTGTATTTTACAGTCTTATACTGCAACAGTTTTACAACAGACTGCGACTTTGACTTATAAAATTATCTTTTAAATAAACAAACACAATCAAAAATATAACTGCATCTTGCATTGACTACTGTACATATTTTTTCCAAAATAAGGTCTCATGGCTTTTTATAATCTGGATAACACAAAATAAATGTTGACACAGCTGATTAAAATCTATTTACGTAATCTAAAAATGACAAGCTTGCTAATGGCATTGACCCTGTCCTTCAATTCAAGTAGGACTATTAGGCGCAGGGAGGTTGTCATTGTTGCAATGGCATGCTCTGTCTCAAACCAGCTACAAGTAAAAATAGTGTGCAACTCCCACCTTGTATTATCAAAGAGTCCAAAATTGATCTTAAAGAATGAGTGGCTGAGTGTTTCAACGACCACATTGTTCTATCTTATCACATAGCACTCACCCCATTTCATACTGGCGACAGCAGGCTTCTCTGAAGTCTGTGACGGGAGAGAGCTCAGCATGGATGGGCTGTCCATTAAACCACCGATTATTCAGGTCTATCACGGCCTTCTCAGCATCCTCTTCATAACGGAACTACAAAGGGCCGTAAAGAGACACAGTTTAGTTGAAAAATCACCGGCTCTAGATCCAAACTAAAAAACATGGACTTACAGCAGTGGTAACATACTGCATGCAGCTTTTTGACCCGACACCCACCTTCACATACACATTTCCTACTAGGTGGTCTCCAAGGTTGTCACATACGTTCATCTCCTCCACCTCACCATACTTCTCTTCCATCTCTGTGAAGACCTCCTGTGAGAGAAAATGAAGTGGAACATTATGTATTTGAGTGTTCATTGCATTGTTGATTTACAGTCCATTAAAGGAATAGATTGACATTTTGGGAAATACGCTTACTCGCTTTATGATAGAAAATTCGCTGAGAAGATTGATACCACCTCTGCAGAGGTGGTATCAATCAATCTCATCTGACTCTCTACCTAAAAGAAAATAAGCATACATACCAAAATTTCAAACTATTCCTTTAACTATGTACCAAAATCTTTAACTTTTTAGCATCTCTTTGTGACATGTATTATTCACTGGACACATCACAAACTTAAGCACACAAAATGAACCATGTATTTCTGTGTCCAGTGTCTTTATTTGTGATGGATTCTTTGATATTTGAAGACTTTGAAGACAATCTGAGCAATGTAACTACGATCAGATGGGCTACACATCATTAAGTACTCTGCAGAATAATATCATTGATCAGGATGATTGATCTTGATTAATTAACCCTTATCTGACTGAGGATGACTTTATGCCTGCTGAAAACACATGCATAGCACTGCCACCCTAATGTGATTCCTGATATGGCCCAGTTATTATTATTACGTCATCAACAGCTGCATGCTGTATATAGTTTTAGCTGATCATGAAGAAGGATTCGTACATTATTTCCTCAACAGTAGTTAAGGAAACTATATTACGCACTATGAGACATTCAGAACTTACCTCAAAAAACTCGTCATAGTGCTCCTGCATCTCCATGTCACTGATGGCACCTAGTGGTTATAAGGGAGATTGATAACAGGAAAACCAAAAACAACTATTTGATGCTGCCCTCTGTAGCACCAACCTGCTCTTCACTATCTGGAATACCATCATAAAAGATATAGGACTCCATCCATAGAAAATGAGGAAGCAGCTGTCTATCTCACCAAGTTCAGTCTGACTGTACCTTGAAGCCAGTGTTATACAAAGAACTATTTTATCCATCTTGTTGCATATTAAACTAATACTATATTTATTTTAGAACATTTTTTAGAATATTTATTTTGTTATATAACAGGGGTCTCAAACCTTTTTTCTTCTGGGGGTTAATTTGAGAAAATGAAAGTGGCCGAGAGCTACTCAAAGCGCCACCATGTTGTACATCACCAATAGCAGACATAATTTCTGTCTTATTTTCTTGGTCCTTTAATAACGTTTCAGTCACCGCTTCTATTACAATCCCACTGTAGGCAAAGGGCTTTCTGTTATGTGCGCCACTTAACAAAGGCTCTGGTGCTGAGTTGGACTTTTTCGTCAGTTACATGGAGACTGTGGTCTTTTAAGAGTTGTTCTCAGCTCCATTACCTTCTCTGTTCATAGACTGCAACCAGCCAAACTGTGAACTTTGGTGAAGTGGCGCTTAACGTTACATCTTTTACCGACTGACACGCTTGCACAGCAAATGAGACACACATTTGTCATTACCCTTTCCTCATTAAAATTGTATATTTTTTTCTTTCTTGGCTATTTTCAGCAGTCATTGTCTAATCTGGTGTATGCTTGCTGGTCTGCTAACCTCGCTTAAAGTTACTGTGTCGCTAATGTAATGAAAGCAGCGCAACTTGTTTAATTGTTGGCTGATTGGCAAACAATCAAATTGTGCCAGAATGGGGGAACAATGTCTGAATTTGACTGGACAGAAATATAAACCAGTTTACAATGTGACTTTGTTTTATCAAATTTATGTCCACATTCTTGTAACCTTTAGTGAGCCACTCAGACAATGTAGCCGAGATACCTGTTGGAGACTCCTGTTATATAATATATCAAAATTGGTTTAATTGAAAACAAATTCCTATTGGTGGGTCACCCTTTCAACAGTGAGGGCTTTTACTAACATATCAGGAATTAATTAATATATTTGGCCTCCCTATAACAGCAAAAAAAAAAAAAAATACCCTGCACAGACACTTACAGGTCAGACCATCAGCAGACTGGGCACTGTTCTGAGGGTTCCGATAAATGTTCAGGAGGGCAATTGTCTGAAACAGAAAAACATTAATTATTGTGATGATTTCTTTTCATCAGCCCTGGATATCAAACCTCAGAGCTGTTTTGGTACTGACCACAAAATGTGTCAATAAACAAACCTGTCAAATAGCAATAATTAAAAGAAAATATCTTAGATTGTTAAGTACAAATGTCAGATGTTTTCAGTGCTTCATTTCTGTAAATATAATTGGGATACAGAGCTTCATTCCAGTCCTGCTGTCTATTTGGTATTAGTAGGATTCAAAGGTGGGTATTACATGGAATCCGGATGTGGGGGTTACAGCTAAAACTTTGAACTAGTAAGTTCAAGTGAAGTTGTATCGCATCGGCGTGCCTTATATTTAGCAGGTCTGTCTCTGTGTTTTTGTGTGAAAAACATGCCAACACATCCCACGTGCCCAAAACACAATCTTAAAACATATGGGTAATTCAAAATGAAGAGAAACATGGATTGTTTTTTCATCAAAAAAATAAATGCTGTGGTTCCCGTAACACCTGTACCCAGCACAACGCCCCAGACATGACATCATCGGTGGAGCACTTATCCACCCGTCTACCCAGTCCCCTGTAAGATGCCTAACCCTGATCAGAGGGACCAGACAAATTTTACAAGTGGAAAAAGTGTGTTTGTGCTGTGTGACAATTTTTTTCCTCTGCTTTGACTGATAGCAAAACAGCTGATCTGCTGAGCGCCTCGCTCTCTCTCTCTCTCTGTCACTCGACTACACACACATTACAATGCACACATTACATTACTCTAATAACAACATAAAATACCAAAGGTAGACTGTTTGAGACACAGCAAACTCATCATCAACACATCCAGGGGACACACCCCATATTTCCCTGATAATGCTACAGTACATTGTGAACAACAAATTTGTCCTGAAATCAGAACTACTTAACAGGAGGTAATTTACATTATAATGTGTTCAGACTATTCAGTAAAAACAAATGAAGTATTATGATGTGCTCAAATGTAACCCTGTAAAATGTGGCTTTTGGCATGAAACTTGAATAAATCCAGTTGTCTGATGCCTTCACCACAACATATAATAGATAACAATGAGGGAATTAGGACCTGTTTAACTGTGACATATCTAGTGTAGGCCTATGCGAACAGACAAAACGCTTAAAATGTATTACTGCAGTGTCAAAAAGTGCTGTGAAAAATTTTGCGTGCACCTAAATTATATGCTGGTGCACCTAAATGAAAAAGTTAGGCACACCAGTGCAACCAATGTAAAAAGTAAGTCTGGAGCCCTGAATATTGTTTTCCTTTACTGGTTTATCCATAGCAGAAGATTTGGGAACAAAAAAAGTATTATCTTACCTGGCTGAATGTCGGCTTGTTGTGTAATCTGGAGCAGCGGTCGCCATGTCGGCAGGCACCAATTTTAAAGTAAAAAGAGCAGTTGACCCTGGGAAAAAGAGACAACAATTAAAATGAGATAAACATAAAAACATTCTCTAGAGTTTGTCACTATAATTAAAAATTCAATCAAGGACTATAACAATAATTCAATCAATTACAAAAATAGTTGCCAAATAGCTTTCTGTCGGCCATCAACTATTCAATTCATCAACCAATTGTTTCAGGTCTTTCAAATTTTATCTCATTTGAACTGGGTTGAACTATACAATATGTATTTTCTGTGTTACAGAGAGATTAAAATAAACAAAGTGTGAATTAAATGAAAGCTTTTTTTGAATATGCTTAAATATAAGCATTTATAAAAGGGATTCCTGAGTCTTTCCTTACTGGACTAGAGGTAATTACCAAATAATCAATTTACTCATTTTTGCCAAAACAGCATCATTAAGCAAAATTAAAAGAAATGGTGGATGAATAAACCATATGTGCTACATAGCTTATGCTTGCATTCCTCTGACTTCACATGTTTTTATATGCCATCTTAAATAGCTTAATGATGCACTGAGAGGTGGAGATACACCTGCTCCCAATCATTAACATTACTTTTAATTTACTTCCCAAAATGACAAGTAACACAAAGACATTAAATGGTTATGGTTGGGGCGCACCTGAAGGGAAACGCCACCAAAATCAGTAATTCCAGTATGGTATTTCCATGGCCTAGGAAAGTTCAGTCTATATTAGTAAACATCAGCTACTCTTTCTCTCAAAGCCAGAAACCAAAGCATAAAGTCTGTCTGGAGCTGCTGCATAGACAATGAATGGGAGACTTATTTAGTAGGCTCAGACTACTCCTCTGGATACTTTCAGTGTCATCTATAACATGTTTCTCCATTCATAGTCTATGGAGCAGTTCCAGACATCCAACTTGGTGATATAATTTTTTTTTAACACTGTAGTTTTTGGATTTGGGACTTGTATGAACAAGTTTTGGACAAAAATGGGCCTAGTTTGTTTGATTATCAAAGTGAGAAGCTTCCTTAGTTGACCATCAGCGTGTATCCCACTGTAACAAAGGCTATTATAGGTTTCATACAGTAATATGAGAGCTACCTCGAGAGTAGATGGTAGTTAGTGACACTTTTACTAGTGTTTGATTTGTAAAGTGATTCGATTTTAATTCATAAAAAGTAATTCATTATGATTGCTATTTTCTGACCACCCCCGCACTGCTTAGCCCACAGATGTTACAGGCGCTAGCGTTAGCAGTCGCGGCGCGGTATTTTACAAACGTTAGCTAGCTTGCTAGCACTAGCTTAGCGGTTAGTTGCTAAAGCCGGTGTAACGTTACCAGCTATAGACTGCAAACACCGCTGTATATACTGTCACTAGTCAAAGCAGACTTTAGCGGATATAGCAACGAAAATTGCTCAACAATTAACGAAATAAACGTTTACTACTTACTTATCTTTCTCTGTCCCAAAAATGGACGCCAGGTACTCTGCCATCTTGGCTCGCCAATGCTCGAACTGCAGCAACAACGACAGGACTTCCGTCTCACATCCTTCAGAATAAATGTCTAATCTCGACAAATACGTAACTGCAGCTACTTTTTTGTACAAACCCTACAAAATAATATTTGAGAATTAAGTAGGCAAGCATGGTTAGTCACATAAAATGCAATTTCCCTGCAATGGTTGGATTTCCTAGCCTGCCCACCGTGCAGATCTTATTTAGTTAAGGCATAAAAATGTGTAAAATGCTCCTACTGGCCTGTCCTACAATCATTATCATTGAAACTGTAATTATTATTTATTTCAAGAAGTGTCAGTGAAGGAGAGAAACGCCGTTTTCATTTTTTTTTTTTTTTTTCAAATTTACATTACTTTAAAGCAATACTTAAAGTTATCGCCTTTATTTTGAAGGTAGGACACCAAAACCGGATATTTGTCAATTTTGTCAGTTCCGTCTCGACCGTGACTTTCGAAACAAGAGCTGCTTTCATACTGTTCACTACAGTTATTATGTGTTGCAGATGTAGCATCCTCAAATACCTCAGAAACTCTTGATTAAACCATGCAGCAAACTATTAATAACAATTCTTTAATGTGGAGATTTGAACTTGTCCGAAGTAAAGTAATTGTGCAGCTTACTGCTATTCCTTCACTGCAGGGGTCTGTTTTAAAGTGTTGGCATCACAATAAAGCTAGTGTTATATTCAGAGGACCACCACGTGTGATTGTATCTAAATGCAAATAAAAAGCTAACTTTTTAGTACTTGGGGAGCTACAGTGCAAGTGAGTGTGCATTAGCACCCTTTCATTAAGCACGAATTATACACATAGTGCCATAGGATTCATATAGTCTTTACTGGTTAATACTACTTCTACTAACAACTAAAAATCTGTTTTTTTCACAAAGCGTTTTGTTGTTGAATTTTATTTATTTAAAAAAATAAAACCTAGTGATCTCCATGGAGCAACATTACGACATAAAATGAGACATGTAAAAACAAATTCATACCCTTTGTCTTTAACTATCACAGTCACAAACAAGACCAATTTGGTTTCATCAAGATAAGTTTATTAGTAAACTTCAGACTCTTGTGCATTTAATTTGAGAAAATGAAATCAAAAGTCAGAAACATGACTGCAAATAATTTACAAAACAACATAAACAGACACTAGTTTATCCTTCAGACCATATATTTGATATATTAACAGATATTTAACAGTACAAACCAATGATTCAACAATATAAGGAGTCAGGATACTGTATATTAAGGAAAATGAAGAGCTTGATGGTGCACAGGTGCACAATGGCAAGGCACAATGCTTGTTTTGTCATTGTAAAGAGCAATATCAGTTTGGCTTGGGGGCGGCAGTAGCTCAGTCTGTAGGGAGTTGGCTTGGGAACCGGAGGGTCACCGGTTCAAGTCCCGACATGGACCAAAAAAAAAAAAAAACTGAGTGTAGCTGGAGAGGTGCCAGTTTACCTCTTGGGCACTGCCGAGGTGCCCCTGAGCAAGGCACCAAACCCCCAACTGCTCGGGGCGCTTGTCAGGAGCAGCCCCCTCACTCTGACATCTCTCCATTACTGCATGTGTGTGTGTGTTTGTGTGCATGTACCATGTATAAGTTAAACAGTGTAAATTGAATTTCCCCACTGTGGGACTAATAAAGGTAGGTAAAGGTTCTTCTTCTTCTTCTTCTATTCTTTCAAGTCTGCAAAAACAAAATGTGCATTCATAAAAGCACCACATAACCTTTATCCAGCATATTTTTAACACAAAAACTTAAGTATTGCAAAATTAGGAAGAACAAGACAAAGCATAACTGTCAGAGCCTCTGGGACAGAGGGACCAGGTACTGAATTGGTGGGTGCTATAAAGTGGCCCTTGTATTTTGAGTAAGTATTGACATTTTGTATATAGGGGGGCAGTGTCAGAGAGAAGTTTTAATACCTTTAATACGTTGTGCTTACATGGTGCATGGTCTTAAACACTCAAAAAATGTTTTTCTGCGTCTCTGGCTGAAAGTGTGTAGGGGGAGGCTGAATAGAGACACAGCTCATCTTTGCCCCACAGCTTCCTGGCAGGATTGCAGGTATTTAAAATAGTTTATTTAATTATTAGCCTAGTATTATAGACCCCCCTCATATTTGACTTTCACTCATTCCCTGTGCTTTCTTTTGACTTACACAGCCTGCAGGAAACACGAGTAACAACAAATATTTAGTAAGCATTAGGAAAAAAATACCGAAGTCGATTGAGGATACACAGCACGTTAGTTGACATTTGAAGCTGAAGGGAAAACATGTAGGCCTAGTTTATGGCAATACCAAAATCCATAAGCTGGACACACATTTGTACTGAGAACACGATCCAAAATTATGATAACGCCAATCAAGTCCACATAATAATAAAGAAGAAGTCACCTTTTGTATTTTCCACATAGTAATCGGGTAACTGTCTTGCCAGTTAGTCTCCGCCCTCCTCTGAGTGTGTGTGTAGTTGACCAAAAACTTGCATGATACGACTCGACTGTGTGAATTTTGGCTGCTTATCTACCACAGTTGAACATAATCCAACATCTTTCAAGGCCTGAATTTTACGAGGTATGGATATATCGGAGACAGACGCGCTTGTTATGAAGAAAGTGTACTAAGTCGTAGAAATGTAAAGGCTCTGTTTGTCGTGCTTAGACTCTTCCCGCTATTTTGTGGCTCACTAGCTAGCTAACGTTAGCTAGCTGTTGTTGATTTCTTCTGTTAGCTTAGTGGAAGAGGCCGCCTACCAAGCTAGTCATAAAAACACACTAACAGACCATTAGCCAACTTCCAGTAGAGCTATGCTAATACAGCTGACTCTGTTGCGTTCTCTGTAAAACTGAAACACCGCTATAGTTTTAGGACAAACTCCGCTATACCAGTTCTGTTAGCTGTGTTGCTAACAGCAGTGAAGTGGAGAGGCTGCTGCCGCGGCGCAGATCACCGTCCAGCCTCAAACACAGTGCGTATACATCCAGAGACGATAAAATTGTTTTTTTAGTCCATACTTCTCTGTATAGTTTTAGCTTGTGTTTAACCGAGCGTTGTTTCGGTGTATTAGCGACATCGCAGTCTCTTAGTTTCCCCCTGAAGCTTGTGTCGTATTTATCGCGGCTGCTCTCGGAAGTCTTGTACGCTGTAAACCTTAGCCAGGATTTCCGGCTCCTTTCCATTTGCCCTATGCTGTTTTGTTTCCGTTTATTCTATTTCCGTTTTAAAAGTTTTCTACGCGCAGAGCTAAAGTGTGATTAAACAAAGATTTGCTTTACTTAGGAAGCGCAATGTGTTTCTATGATATTTTTACCGTTGTTTAGCACGCTGGGACCGACGGTTGTGTAATGGGCTGCCTCGCCCCGCGGTGCATTCGCTTGCAAAATAGTAGCTAACTTGGTTCAGTGTTGACCAGCTTTAGGGTATCGACACGTGTAGCCTGGTTTATAAATCTCACTTTTATGCGTTTTTACCATATGTGTTTATGTCGTGTAGTTATGTCCGGTCACTATTTTTAGTAATTAATGGCCTACCAGTTGGCCTTTAGACGCCAAAGCCTCGCCCTCGAGTTGGCTAACGTTAGCAGTTGGAGCAGTGATTGAACTGTTCGAGGCGGTCAATGAGGAGTCGAGGCTGCGAGGCCTCTACAGTCGAAAACACACCGTGGACCCTTAACACACTGCCACACATCTACATACTGAAGCCAAACTGTTCTCTATTGTTGAGACAATAATTATTTAAACATTTCTTTTTTTGTTGTTGTTGTTTTTGCAACCAAACCTTCCAACTGCAGAATCATACTTTTCTTAGTGTATCTGCTATTTAGTGACATTATTGTGCTCAAGTTAATGTTCTTACGTATATTTTTTAAGCTTAATGGTATTAGAAAAAGCACAGCAACAGTAATTTGTAATTTATGCCATTTCATTCGTTTGTATGTCTTCTGTGGTATGTATATATTGTAAAACAGCAATCATAATGTATATAATGTGTATGTAGTGTGCTGAATAGTTGTCAGAGTTGGTGCAGGGGGGTAGACCCAGTCGCATGAACACCTACAACTAAACAGCTCTACAATTTAGGGCCTCACATTATTAGTTAGAATCAGTTAATCGGTTATTACAAACTCAGGAAAAAAAAGTTTGGAAATTTGTGTTTGTTCAGTTATTTCTCTGTTGTTACAGTGATAAGTGTTTTTGCATTTTACAGCATTGGAAAGCCTGTTTATTCACCTTCGCAATGATGTACAACTTGTAAGGATCATGCGTTTGTGGAATGAGCAGCACAGCTGGTTATATGGTTAGCGCCCAAGTGAAATTTGCCTAAATTCTCAGTGTATTCTCCTGTTAGTATTGATTTTTGCCAGGTGCTTGAGTGCCAGCACTGTTTGGTAGCAAATTATCCGATGTCAAAATCGTGTCAGAAGAGACGAGTTTTGTTTTGAAACAAAATTTTGAACTGAGCCAGGTTGGTTTTTATAAAAATAGATTTTTCAGAATGCAACAGGTCACTTTGTGATCCTGTGGTCTTGTCTTGTGGTCCCTGATTGGCAGCACCTGGAGCTCAAAACAAGAGTCAACACCAACAGGAGAATACACTGTTTAGTATTGGCAGAGATTTTTGACAAATTTCACTTGGGCGCTACCCACATAACCAGCTGTGCAGCTCATCCCATAAATGCATGATCCTTACAAGTTGGACATCATTGTCAACTTGTCACACATCATTTTTTATCGATGTTTGGGCTCTGAAACATCAGAAAATGGACCATCACAATTTCCCAGTGCCCAAAGAGATATCTTCAAATTAGCTGTTTTTGACTGATCAACAGACTGAAACCAAAAACTATTCAATGATCAATAAATTAAACAGGGAAAACATAACTGTCACATTTAATAGGTAGGAGTGAGAGAGAGCATTTTTGCTTGATAAATCACTGATTTCAGCACCACTGCAATTAATATTGCCTGTGTTAATATATTGTCAAATGTTAATAATTTTTTCAAATTGTTATTTATGGTGATTTAGGGTTGTGTATTAATATATCATATGTATCAATTGCAGTAGGGCTAAACATTTCTTTCATTACTTCCCTACAGTTTGGCTCTCAGCATAAAACAGAATGTCTAAAAGTGAAACAGAAGAGATGATAGAGATCGAGATCGATGAACGGGAGAAACAGGCATGCCTGGAGGAAGGGTAAGGAAGATGATGGTGATTTAAATTACATACTCTGGCATGTGCAGCAATTAACACATTAACAATTATTTTCCCCCCTTCTTTTACATGTAGTGTTGAGGAGCAGACCATCACTGCGTCAGATTTGATTCAACAAGATATTGACATCAATGAGCCCATTGGCAATCTGAAGAAGCTTTTGGAGCCACGTATCCAAATGTCACTGGATGCATATGAAATTTGCTTGCAAGACATACAGGTAAAAATGTGCATAAACAGAGCATATTAAGTTATCTTTAAGATTTGATAATTATGGGTGTGTAATGGGGGTCCGATGTGGTCTTTTCAACTCTGATTCAACTTATCTGTTGTGTTCTTCTTTTTAGCTTCATCCTGACCACAGCCTCTTTGATCAGGGAGTAAAGACAGATGGCACAGTGCAGCTCAGCCTGCAGATAATAACCAAACCAGGTAGTCAGCAAATGATTAAAATATCAGAAAATATACAGCTATATATTGATCATTCATGAACAAACTCAGATATGCACATACACACCGCATTGTTTTTGTTTTTTTTTCCGTCGTCCAGGTGAGGAGAAGTTGAACATTTTGGAAATTGTGAAGCCGGTAGAAACAGTAGAGGTGGTGATTGATCCAGATGCAGCAGGAGAGGAGGGAGCTCTGGTGGAGGAGGGTCAACTGATTGCTGTGGAGCGATCTGGCCTGTCTGATGAGACGTCAGAGCAGGTTACACGCTGGGCTGCAGCACTTGAGGGCTACCGCAAAGAGCAGGTTCGCCTGGGCATACCATATGGTGAGGACAGCTTTAATAAGGAATGTTACTGCGGGCAAAACAATCCTTAATGTGGTGACAGATAAACACAGTTGTTAATGTATGATGTTTCTCTCTGTCTCTCTCTCCTCAGATCCTTTGCTTTGGTCAGCTGACCAGGTGATCCACTGGGCTGTGTGGGTAATGAAGGAGTTTAACATCGATGAGATGGAAATAGGCAGCATTCACATCCCAGGTCGAGATCTCTGCTTATTCAGCCAGGAAGAGTTCCTTCAGAAAGTGCCCAATGGAGAGATACTCTGGAGTCACCTGGAACTCCTGCGTAAATGTAAGTCAGAGCTGTTGTAGGTTTTAGAAGAGCATGTGTCCATTTTGCATACACTGTTGATGGTTGACAATGTATTATAAGGAGTCAGCAGAGGTCAAATGGAGGCCAAAGTTGCATCTTGTTTGTACCAGGGACAGTAATCACAGCCCGATAGACTTGACACAGAATTTATCCTAGTCCCTTTAATTTATTTCAGATGTGCTGGCAAGCCAGGACCAGTCTGGAGGGGATGCTACTGTTACCATTGATCAACGTAAGTGTTTTATGGTAGACACTGCCAGCTATGGATTACTTTTGGCCAGTCATGAGTTGCTCAAGCTATCTGATCTGATGAAACACAACACAGAGAATGCTTTTACTTGCTTACAGGGCAGTGATGTGATAAAAAAAAAAACAAAAAAAAACAAAGCTAGTACAATTAAAGGGAGAACTTGTCTTTTTCATGCAGATAAAATAGCTCTACTTAACACATAGTGGACATTAAACATTAGCAGTTGTTCTGATCATTGATATTATGTTGATTTCAATGTCTTCATCTGTGTCTCCAGCTGTACAGATAATCCCAGCTCAAGTGAGCACACCCACTGCCATAAAGGTGTTGAAGCAGAGCCGTGGCCCCAGAACTCCCCGTATTTCAGGAGGAGAAGAGCGCAGCTCACCTGGCAACCGCACAGGTAGTACTCGCCACACATATGGATGTCGTTTGTCTGTAAGCAGGTTACATGCTAGGAAAGAGATAACTGATTGCTCTGTGTTCAATCTTAAGACAAAACTTGTTGGGTGTTGCTTACATACTACTTCAGATGCACTGTTGACTGCTGGAAAGCACTGAAAAACATTCAGGATGGGGGAGGTTGTGCACAAGATTTAAGATAAGGTTGACAAATCTGACAGCAGCGTTGATTTGCACAGCAATTGGTCAGGTGTGTACAGACGTGAAAACAGGCAGATCTCCAAGCTTTGACAATTAATCTACTAGAGAATGTACATAAAATTGAATGGCAACAATTTGACAGTCATTTAATTATTTAAGTAATTTTCTGCCAAAAGGATCTGAAATGTGAGATTTCTCAGATTTTGTCATAATAAAGTAGTTATTTTTGAGTTTTTAACTATTAAGTCAAAGAAAGAAAAGAGAAAAAATTGGCAGACTAATCAATAATAAAACTGTTTATTACAGCCAAGCACTCTACAAACGTTTGATTCCACATTCCTGGTGTTGTGCAGTGTTTTTGAATGCAAATGCATCAATTATTTTAGATGACTATCATTTCTGTGACTGTAATGCTTTACACTAAATGCTGTGTTTCTCTGCTGTCAGGCAACAATGGTCAAATCCAGTTGTGGCAATTCCTGCTGGAGCTGCTGACAGACAAGGATGCAAGAGACTGCATCTCCTGGGTGGGTGAGGAGGGCGAGTTCAAACTCAACCAGCCGGAGCTTGTTGCACAGAAATGGGGCCAGCGCAAAAACAAGCCTACTATGAACTATGAGAAACTCAGCAGAGCCCTCAGGTTTGTTTCTTCTTTTTTTTTTTTTTTTTTTTTAAAGGGGCTCTCCAATGGCTTAGTATTGCACTTCCTTAAAAAAATGGCCAAATTCAGTGCTGCAGAGGCTGACTGTTAACTGTTAATATGCTGAGTAAACTGATATTCATGTGTAAAATCTGTGGGGTGCCCCTTTAATCTGAGTCATGGTTGCTTTATAAATATTTTAATGGAAATGATTTGTTTCACATGACAGGATTTTACTTGGGCTTTTATGCAGCGATATTCTGACTTTCCTGTTCTGATTTAGGTATTACTACGACGGGGACATGATCAGCAAGGTGCAGGGCAAGCGATTTGTCTACAAGTTTGTGTGCGACCTGAGGACTCTGATTGGCTACAGTGCTGCTGAGCTCAACAACCTGGTGACCGATTGCGAACAGAAGAAACTGGCTCGCATGCAGATGCACGGCATCGGTCAGCCCATCACTACAGTGACGCTGGCCACCACTACACTAGACAAAGACAATTGAAGGGGGCCGCATTAAAGCACTCTCCTCCGCTGATTGGAAATCAAATCAACTTTCTTCTTTTTTTTTGACACAACTGTGTTTTATGAGGCACAGAAATGCAAGGCTGATCTCTGATCAGTGTGGATTATCAACGTTATTGTCTTTACAGTTTGAAGTCAAGTGAGGGAGGTAAAAAGGGTTCTTTTAATCTTTTCTTTAACTCTAACCAAGAGAAATGTGTTCAGAACGAGGAGGCGAATGTCTGCGATTACTGAGAAATGCTGTTGTTGCGTGCATGTGACTGAATGCTTGAATGTGTGACTGAGTTTTGAACTTTGTGTAATGCGTTCCTTGTCTGTACTTTGAGATCATTTCCACTGTATATACCGGTACTTAATGTTTTTGATAGCCACAAGGACAAGTGTATTTTCATATTTTCCATTTATAGAGGACCTGTTTTGTATTTTATTTAGTGTTTGTTCCCTAAATTGTTGGACCCTTTTTTGTCCACTAGAGGGAATAAAGTGGCAAGCATTTTTCATAACATCTGAGATTCAGTGTTTTCATCGCTAAGCCTTTAAAAGTTTATCATCCTGTAAAAATCATATTAAGAGATTCAAAATGACAAACAGCCAGGAGGTTATGTACATTCAAAATTTTATTCATGGTATAGTGAGTGTAGAAAGCTTTTTCTTACTCTAAGCAAATGGTTCATTTAACTACACACAGAGGAAGGTCACTGAGTCAATGAGGAGAAAAAAAAGCATTTTTTTTTTTTTTTTTAAACACAAGCCTCCAAAGACACCCAAAATGAGCATCAATACAATTTTTTTAACATTCACCTGATTAAGAGCTTCAGTTCATGTCTGTACACGTGGATATACTGTGTAGAGAGGTGATATGTGTTGTATTTCTATGGTATAAAAGCACAATATGCATGTCACATTCATGTTAACTGGAGGTGACATTAATAACTTAATTAAGGGAGAAGGTAATGTGTCTATGCTGATGTGAGTTGTGGTCATCCTCTCAGTGTTGATGGTAATTTACCGTACTGTTTCTTCATTAGGACTTAAGAGTTTTGACAACAGACATGTAAGAAAAGAAATATACACCACAGGACGAACAGAAGCACTGTACATGTATACACAGGAAATGTAGAAAAATAGAATGTGTGTGTGAGATCTGGTGAAGGAATGTGTGTGAAGAGGAGAAAACAAACGTCTTTTTAGCAAATACTCCCAAGTGCTACGCTGTACAATATTGCTGACACAGCCAGAAAGAGGATAAACGGGACAAATGGGGGTCAGAAAGAAAGACTGAAGAACACATGAACAAGAGGAAAAGACTGAGAGGTGGGTCTTGATAATGAAACTGGGCCACTGAGAGCCGGATCTCCGTTCTCCAAATATTTACAATCAAGACAGAGTAGAATGATAAATCTGGAATGATGCACTTTCAGAAAACCTTTCTAAAGTTTGACCTCCTCGCTCTAATAAAACCCAATGTGCAGCGATAGCGTGAATTGGCATCAGGGACTTAACAGCAATAATATTTGGTGATAATAATCAGACTTCAAAATGACAGAGTGCATAGAACGCAAACAGTAACAAAATAGTCTTCCTTTCGGATACTATTACACTTCATATATTACATATAGAGCATTTTGCCCATGCAGCTAACACAACAGTGAAGCATGGAGATGAGCGCAACGAGCCAAGATTCAGTTAAAGCAAGTCCGTGTGACAACAAAGCAGACCGGGTTCTGAATACTCTTTTTCTTCTTCATATCACGAGATCACAAAGAAGACACTAGAAATGTACAATCCTGCTAAAATATCTAGTGAGAGGACCACTCCCGAGGACCTCAACATACAGTATACTGTATCTGTCATCAATATTGCCATGCATTACATATACTTACAGCTAATCTCTGTCTTAATATATTACACATAAAAAATAAGAAAACAAAAACATTCAATATTCTTCAACTTTTACATATTTTGATTATGTATAATTTTTCTGTATTTTTTTTTTTGTTCCTTTTTTGTAAAACAAACCTGAAACAGTTGGGCTTTAATTGTGTGGCGAGGCGCTCTGAGAGCCCCTCCGCCCATTGCCAGCTCTAAGAGCCGTTATGTCATCGAACACAGCAAAGCTGTCAGCGGAGAGTGTGTGTGTGTGTTAGATTCTGGGGGGGTTGAGTAAGATGGAACAAACAGTTGGAGCGATGAGGGAGGGACTGGGAATTAAACTACTTGAATTTACATGTTTCTGGTCTCAGCTGCGAGATTTCATATAAATCGTCAACAGTACAAACACTATTTTTGTTGTGATTGGCTGAAATGTGCAGGTGAAACAGGGTACCCTTGTCTGATCAATTACACGTACATCTAAGCTCAAGTGTGGCTCTTTACAGATTAAGACGGCTTTGTTCCGTGTCGTTTTCCTTTGGCCCAAACCCCTGACTGACACATAAACGGATACGAAGATTTCACTTTTCCTAACTTTCAAACAAGAGAGGTGAGGAAGAGTGAGAAAGTGAGGGCGTAGGAGCTGAGGGCAAAGGACCACAAAGGAACAGACCTTATGAGTGAGTGTGGGGGTACGTCTGGAGAAAATGCTGATGAGCACTTCCTTAGTTCTGCATCTGCTCAAAGAATTTGTAGGTGGGATTCTCGTAGCCATTCTGCTGCATCTTGGCCAGATGGCGCTCCTCTGGTGTCACTGCTGCATCCACCTACCAACACACAAAAGGGGGAGTTAGTGAAGCAAAACAATTATTTAATGTAAACAAGCAAATGAACACACCGAGAAACACCGTGCTGCATTTCACACAAAGCATTTTCATAAAGGCCCTTCTTTACCTCAATTACACCGTGATGAATAGAAGTATATTGTTTCTTCCTCAGCATCACCAAGGTTATGACGATGATAGTTGCTATGACAACCCCCCCAACCATAAGTCCAATAATGGCACCTTTATTGGACCCTACATCCTCAGCGAAAAACACCTGCAATCAAAAATATATATATATATTTATGTGCACAAAGCAGACACCCCTCCAGGACCAAAACCATAAATGACGTGATGTGTTCACATACCAGTTTTTGATGGTAAACTTCATAACCAGCACTTTGCCGCTCTTCAGTCTCCATCCGCACTTCTGGCATCTCCTCTGGCTTCAGGGCAGACACTAAAACATAATACACACACAAACTATGTTATAAAAACAACTATTAAGACTTTCAGTAGTGAAATAGCATTTGTTTGTCCTACATACAATGCTGTATTTTGTCTTTGTATTATGTGCAATGAACAAAATGAAATGGCAGAAAATGATTTTAAACTTAGATGTGTGATATGGGCAAAATTAATACTACAATAATTATCACAGCCTTATCTTGATATCAACATGTTACTAGTCGTTTTGGTGAGCAACACTGAAAGAAAACATAACTTTTGTTTGTTTACAAGAAAACTAGATCTCAGGATTTAACATCCTAATATGAGGATTATGTTATTAAATAATTATATGCAGACGTGATCTAAGGTAATACAGATTAATCACCCACGCATGTGTGAAGTACTTGCTCGCAGCCATACTGGACTCACAGTGAAACACACACTCACCAGGTCGTGTGGGGAGTCCTCTATCTGGGATTGGACGAGCATCAACAGGCTCAACTGTCGAAAAATTCACAGAGATGTTTTTTTTAAAAAAAAAAAAGGGATAAAATGTGATATGCATTTTATGATATTCAAACAAGTATCTGTCTACCGGTATACTAAATTGTGGTGTGAGTGTGTGTTACCGTGGTTCTCTGTGTTGGGCTGGTTGAAGCTCTCCGGATGGATGAAGCCCAGTCCGTCCAGGCCAGGGTCCATAGGAGCAGAGCTGTAGGCCTGATCGGGCATCAGAGCGTCGTTACCGTAACTCACCCTTCCATCCACCTTCAGACACAGAGGAGCATTAATATGGACTTCAACTCACCGATGCAATTATGTGCCAAATACACAAAGCTGAAAATTACTAATCTCTACAAAGGTGATCTGAATGGAGGTGGGAGTCAACTGAGGAGGGAAGAGGGAGAAACACCTAGAGATCTGCAGTCTACTGAGTATCCTTTTCTAGTTTCAGATGGATCTGTCTGATTGCTTTACTTCTGTTCATTCACTGTACTCAATTAAAATCACCATTATCTGTGATCAGCTGAGCCACTTAAAGTCTAAAAAAATATTTTATTCTCTGCCTTTTCTTACTTTCTGCATCAAATACACCATCTCCCTACCAAGACTGCATCTGAGTTTCTTTGTGTGTGACTGCGTCTGTTTCACTGTAGAGCAGAGATGATTCTATTTAGAGACAGTTTATACAGGACAGACCCCAAAACATCTGAGCGTGAGTGCAACTCCACTCACCCGCCCATCGCTCTGCAGAGAAGAGACTTGCTGAGACAGCTCCGACTGAACCCTCTGCATTATCAAAGCTAGGAAGAAGAAGGAGAAAGCCGCAGCACGATCAAAGATGAGAGGGTGAATTGGTGTGTCCAGTGTCCTGATTACTGAAGACCAACCAACAGCAGAGATGCTGTGATCCATCACTGGACTTCAGACATGCTGTTAAACTGGTTTTCACCTCAGTAAACACTGCAAGAGGTTGTGTGGGGCTACTTAATTAAGCCTGTATGTAAAGTCTGGCGGTCATATTGAAGTTGGATTAATTAGATGTTATTCCAATATGAGCTCATCTCTCTTAAAAATGAACAAATTACAACATTACAAATACAATGGTTATATTGCCATTATTCCAACCATTATCTTTTATTTTTTTTTCTTAGTCCCATGATTATTTTACTGACTAATCAGTTAATTGTTCGGTAAGAAGAAGAATGTAATGATCACAATTTCCCAGAATGAAAGGCAGCATCTTCAAATGTCTTTATTTGTCTGACCAGCAGTCTAAAACCACTATATAAATATTCAGAGTACTATTAGACCAGAGAAAGAAAATCTGAAAACATGCGAAGCTGAAACGAGTGAATTTGTTTTTAAAAATGACTCATACATTTGATTCATTATCCACATTGTTGCAGATTCATTTTCTGTTGCTCAACTAATCAATGAATCAACTAATTTTTTCAGCTGTACAGTATATATTAGATATAAACAACAAACATGAAAATGTAAAATTAACAAAAGTAGTAGTTTTGGAAAATGGTCAGCAATTATTCCTTTAATCTTCTCTGGGTGTCAGTTCTATCGTTCTATATGCGTTATCGCTGTATGGGATCTAGTTATTTGCATACAAGGAAACAGATATTTTAATAAAGGAAATTTAAGTAAGATGTAAAAAATGTGTTTTAATATGAATATTTTGAGTCACTATTTCACAATAATACAATCTTTACTGAATTGTGTTTAGAAAAGACTATTTTTGTGATACTGTAATGTTAAATAGCATTCTGATACAAAATAATGAATTGTCATATCCTGACACACTGCAGATGTGAGAAGAGCAATCATTCATACAGTTAGTAAGAAGTACAAAAGCTGGCACTTACAGACTTGGTTTAGGATCTCATTCGCCACACTGGGCACTTTGTAGAGCAGACCGACTGACTGATTCATCCTCTCATCAATCACACGTAGGTGGGTCAAAACCTAAAGGTCAAAACAAAGTGAGGAAGCTCCAGTTTCATCAAAATTCGAGTCAATACCAGTATTTTAAATCCTTTCATCACATTAAAGTTTTAAGCTAAAGGGTTTCTGTACCTGAGGTCGGATCTGTGCAGCCTTCTTGGGATCGACCGTGCGGACATGTTCGTAATGTTTCAGCGTGTGCTGCCTGTCCTTCTGCTCTGCACGGACGTACTTCTTCAACAGGCTCAACACCTGACGGGCCTGGAGGTGGCAGTGTCGTATGGCGTTAGTGGGATTACCAAAACATATACAGTGTGCCGTTTTTATTCTATATACACTTCATTATATTTCCTGCCAGGTATGACTGCAGAATAATTTGACACATGGGGGAAATGTACTGAGACAGATATTGTTACTTGTCTGTAATCTCCCCCATTAAATAAACCCTTCTGCTTGTGAACACACCCAGGACTTCTTTTAACAGCTCTGCTTTTGTTGAAGAGTCCAGAGGTGTGTGTGGACGTGTGTGTGTTTGAGTGTGTACCCGTGGAGGATTGGCCTGTAGGGAACTGAGGTAATTTTCCAGAGCCAGGCGTCGGCGGCTGTTGAGCAGAGCTTCGACTCGGGCCATGTGGGTTTCCACCAGCTGCTGCCTCTCTCCTGCTGCCTCCCGCTCCAGAGCCTCCACCTTTTCCTGGAAGTGCTGCAAATATGGTACATTTTACAATAACCAATTTTTACTATATATATCTGCATATAAATACCAACAGTTATAGTTTTATAAGAATGCTTCACTGCACACTGGACATAGAAACATGTGGAAATACACGTTTACTATGAAGGATGGTGGAGGAAGCAATCATTCTGTTACCGGTAAATATAATTTTGATAACAGCATACTTCTAAGACATTTCTGAAGTTGCATATGTTGTTCTGACTGAAGGGCTCTTCTTTACATGTTTTTCTGTGATTAGAAATTAAAAGGCAGTTTTTCAGTCAGTTCTTTTTTTTTCTCTTTGAGATTTTAATCATGTTTTAGATATTATCAAGTATGTAATAACAGATATTAAAAACAGTGAAATTAAATCAAATGCCTGAGTTGTAATCCTGTGTCTGTGTTCATCACTCAGTTCAAATAGTCATTAACAATTCAAAAAGTCAAATAAATAGCAGAAAAATATAGCATTTATTGTCCTGTAAAATGTTAAAATATTTTTGATGACATGTTTTCATACATAAATGTATTGAATCAAAAAGGTGTCATAATTAAAGGGTCATAGCATCCAGCAGAGCAAAAACTTGACAAAAAAAGTTGAAATTCGACTTGCCTTGTCTGCTACGTGTTTTGAAAATCAATTTTACAAAGTTGACTTTTCATTAATTTTGGCCAAGACGAGGGAAGTAAAATATATACACAACAAACACCTTTGACATTTATAAATTATATTATATATATATAGAAAAACACAGAAGAAGTTGTGATGTGTGTCCTACCTGGATGACAGCTTTCTTGTCAGCACGAGGAAGGTTCTTGGCCTGCCTCTCGGCCTCCTCCCACTCCCTCATCACCTGGACATAAAGAGTGTCGCGTCAGGGACAAATGCATTACAGCCTGACAAACTATGACACCTTGACATGGCAATATACCAGACGGAAATGTTTAGGATGTTAACCCTGACACACAAACATACCTGGGACATCTTATCACGGTGTTTGGCCTCCAGGCTTTCCTTGGCCTTCTGGAAGTCAGAGTGTTCGTTGTCGTCCCCGGGGGATTCGAGGTACCGATCCACAGCATCTGGAGGACTGGGGGCCATGGTGGGCACTGGAGGAGAACAAGAAAGCAGAAATCAAACACAGGGCAGGGGAGTAAACACTCAGAGGACAATAACAGAATAACTAAAGAGGATGCATGAAAGGTAAATGCAGGAAAAACACTGATTCCAGTGCGCCTGAAACACACAATGCAGCCTATAGAGGCAACATTACAGGGTTTCAGTGTTTCAGCTCAAGACACAAAGACTAAGCATGTTAAAAACAAACAGTATGTTAGCTACACACATATTGTTTTAATACAAACACAAATATTGGTATAAAAGACACAGAGGTTATCAGGGGACAAAGGGTGATTAGTTTCCCAGTGCAAGTGTTGTGCATATGTCTTTATTTAATGCGGGAGTCTGGAGATAAGATGAAAAGTGCAGAGTCAGGATCAGGGCAGGCGCTGCGCCACTGAGGGGTATGGGTGGAAACAGCAAATCAACCCATTAACCTGTAACACCACCATCCCCCATTCGCACAAGCACACCACGACTGTCAACACACTGCAACACTACGCTGGTTACGACATGTTTATGACATTGTTAGAGACCCACGACTACCAGGTCAGACTACTATAGAGCTGCAGCAGCAGACACAAAACCTTGCAGCTGCAAGGCATGCAAACACATGTGTGTAGAGATGCATGCAGACACACTGACATTCAAACTTCAGTAGTATTTACGCTGCCTCGTCCACATGCTGCAAGAAGTATCAGTTAGTGTCAAAATGATGAAATGAGTAATTAAATGATTTTGACTGCTAGAGCATCATGGCTGCTTTCCAAAAGGGACACTCATAATTTGAACAACTGACTCTTCATGTAAAATGGCTGGTCTTATAGCTTCTTTAAGGATAAGATTAACAATACTCTTCATTTATTGTCAACAAATCCCATGAAAAGGCCAAAACCATCAATGAACTGATCCAACTCAATAAATTAAACTATTATTAAACCAAGGACTCAGTTTGCTTCATCTTCATCACAAATTTAAAGATATTTCCTTTGCTCTTTGTGAAAGTTACACAAACAAAAATAAGTTATTCCAGGGAGATGGGTGATTTCACAGCTTTTTCCTTTCCAACCAAAAGATTTGTTTTTATCTTGCTGAGAATAAAATCCTATAATACTCAACATCAGACTACGTAGTAGACAAGCAACTGAATCCGGCTGTCAGTGCTCCGATTGGTTAAGAGCCATCAGACACTCAGGACAGGGAGAGGCAGAGGAAGTGAATGAGACAGAGACAATCTGCAGCAGCCTGAGGACAGGAATCAGGCTCGTGGTGTAGACACTTCATGGTTTAGACGGCTCGGGTACTGGGACTTACACGAGCTGCTGCAGACAGCTAGGCAGTACTCCTCCGAGTCAAAGTTATTCCTGTTGCCCCCACATCCCCCAAACAAGAAGGGAACACAGCGTCCCTTCTCAGGCTGGAAGTACCAACGCTCCAGCATGGCATGACACGGGCCTGACTCAGCACGAGCCCAACAAACGGCTGAGATATGTACACATGGGCAAACGCAAATTACATATCAAATAAAAATGACTGTAAAATATGAGCTTGTTACGTATCAACAAAACAGCACATGATGAACAACAACCAACAGATGAGCAGATGTAAACAAAGTGTGTGTATGCACTTTATTTCTCACCTCGAACGACTTCCTCAACTGATTCAGTGGTGGTAGTGGTGGTGGTTGTCATGGCGATGTTAGCATTGCGCTCATCGCTATCCCGTTCATCGGTCATGTCGTCGTCTTCCTCATCCTCCTCCTCGTCTTCGTCACCATCCCCGTTCTCATCCCTTTCAAAAGTCTCCGCCTCTTCGTCCTCGTCTTCATCATCCTCAGCGGTGGCTGGCTCTGTGTCTGCCGGACGTGACATGCTACAGAAAGAGCAGCTGAATCAGTCTATGTATCAACAAGTGTGTGAGTCCATCAGACTGGATGAATGCGTGATGAATGTCTGTGAGTGATGGTACCTGTTATCATTGTATTCGGTCTCAGCTCCGCCCCACCAGACGTCTGACTCCTCTCCTTCCAGCTCTGTGCTGTCTGATTCTCGCTCCGCCTCCGCCGGACAGCAGACAAACTCCACACCTCGGAAACGGTCGATGCCACATGGCAACAGCATCCCGTAGTCATGAAGATTCATGGAGCGGTCTCCACAGGACTATATTTAATAACAGGCGTTAATAATGACTTCCTGCAGTGCTATAAACAACCAAAATGAAACCACACAACACTCAATAATATCATGAGGATATGCGAGCCTATTGTGGTAAACCTTGTTGTCTGAAGATAAGAAGCGTAGCCTCTCACTCATAATTCAGCTCTGATGCACAGATTATTATTATAATAGAGAGAATACAATCTATGTCTGACAGAAAATTGTTTTCGTGGGTGACTGCACATGAATTAACACTCAGAAAGGAACGACGATAAAAGGAACACAAATCAGAATAAAGTGGTGGAGCTCGTTGACAGCAGAATGGGGAGAGGACGAAATTAAGGAGTACTAAAAAGAAAAAAAAAAAAAAGACATTCATATAGTGACACTGAACACTGTCTTATTGTCTCACCTCTTTGGCTACAGTGTGCCAGTGCAGGTGGCTCTCACACTGGTCCATACGCTCCTGGTGCAGGAACTTACACTTGTCAGGAACGAGTAGGGCGTCGCTCACAAATTCCCCAACTGAAACATAAACATGCCTTTGCTCATTACACTTGGTTCCAGCCACAACCACACACACACACACATGCTCAGTAACATACAGCTGCATCATTAAAACCGCTTACCCAGGCAGCGGTATGGCACCACAATATGTGTGTGACTGTGGCATTGCTTGCGGCCTTTCTTGCACCAGTTCTGGATGCTGACGGGCTGGTTGGCCTCCACAACATTTGTGATTTGCAATTCTGGGTACACCTGGAGCAGAATGAGAGATTTTTATGTTCCATCCGTTATGTTCCATTAACTGTGTCTTACTCAGTCTCTTTCTCTCTGTTCCTATCTGTTTCTCTGTCTCACTGTTAAAATACCTCTTGGCAGTACTGCAGGATGCCCTCTTTGGTGCCGATGCAGCTCTTGGTGCCGGAGGGGTCAGACTCCCATTTGCCACTCTGCACATTAATGTGCATGTTGAGCTTCCCGCAGAACATGGCCACCTGGGGCTCAGTTAGCAAACCCACAGAGTCATCAGCAGGCACCTGGACAGACGAGGAAATAGAGGACAACGATGAAGACTGATGGCACCAACTGGCTAAAGTATAACTTAACCGTGAATATCTCCTGATGCAGCTGATGTATATTTAGCCCCTCTCCATTTATTCTACTTCCTGTCACATACAAGCCTGCACATACATCTGTATCTATATGGAGTACTGGGATTAGTGAATCATAAGGATAAAGACCTCTTTAAATTACTCTATATTACATCACTGAGCATTTAAGTTATTATATAAATAAATACATAAATAAAGGAATTTACCAGTGGCTTAAGCCTAAGCAAGGCAAGATACTCTGTTTCATCCCTTTGAGCGCATAAGCCGGGGCATTACAAACAAAGAGCAACACATGTACCCTTTGATGGCCTGTCTTATGAGGGTTTATTCATTTTCTATATTAGAGAAAGTGCAATGGGTGTGTGGAGAAGACGATACTGCCTATCATAGCAAAGACTAGAGAAATCTATTAAAGCACAGGCTATTAAAATCCAACTGTGAGCGAATATTAGGTGCAAACAACCTCTTCTTTCAACTGAACTGGCTTTGGTCTTTTACTGTCCAACAGGACATGGCTGCCTGCACTTACTGTTTTTCCTTCCTTTGTGTTTGGGGAAACAATTGGAGGAAGTCTCAATGGGTTTCGCCTTCTGGGCCTTGTGTTTTTCTGGCAGACGTCAAAAAAGTCTGATGCTGCGAGCTGACATTACGCTAGCCACCAAGCCATCTGTTGCCAGTCTTTAAATGACTAATTCTGGCTTGATGCTGTTTGCTTGTGAAGATATGCATAATATTCACCTCCTGTGAATTCCCATTGTTCCTTTCAGCAGAAACTACTCTGTTCTTACCCTATCAGCCCATTGCATGATGCCATCCATCTATTTTAGTGAGATGTGCAAAACCGTTTTGCACATCTCACTAAAATGAGATGTGCAAACAATCAGTAGGTGTATAAACCAACAGCCAGATGCTAAAGATCAGAAAACACAATGGTGTTAACATATAGATTATGTGATCTATGGAATGGGATGTCAACTTAGTACAGTACTCCAAACATCTGCCAACCTGTGCTTCAAATCACACAAGTCTGAGTTTATCAGTCCATGAGTAATTGTTCGCCCTACACATCACTGGCTACTGTCCTTCCCTCCTTGTAAACACATTTAAGCCACAAGGAACAGTGATATCGAGATGTGCTACCAGTAAATTACTGCTGTGCTTATTAGTCTGGGTTTACACTGAAACAACAAAGGTTATCACATAAAGGTATAGCTGCTGCAGGGCGTGACTTTCGTGACTTTTTCCAATCGTGACTGAGCCTGCAGCCTAAAAAACATGCAGCATAGAAATGGAAGACATTGCAAAACAATGGGCAGATTTAATTCGATTAAATGCTATGAAGCAAATCTCAGCAGACATATCATGTGACCCTGTGAAAAAAGGCAAACTTTGAATACTGCAAAAATACTACAGCAAAGATATAAACAATTTACAGTTGTGTAACAAAATGGTAAACAAGATAAGATTCCTTTGAATGCACCTCACCCAAAAAGTACAGCTAGTATGTCAGGACAATCACAGGTATGGCAATATGGTGGTATTCAACATCAAATAGTGTGTCCTGCATAATTCTGCTGTGGAGACATTTTTCACTGCAGCATGCAGAGGTTTGGTTTGGGTGGGAAACCTCGAGCATTGTGTGATTACAGCCTGCACTACAGTAACCCTCTCCCTGATTTACGTGCATCCCTGAATGTAGCATGGTAATGAGATAACAGCTGTATGCGTGTAATGATTTGCATTATGCAACGTAGGGCCTGTTCATCCTGTTTCCAGCTGCTCCTAAACTGTGTATTTCTCTCTGGTCCCGAACAGCACCAGCAGCAGCGGCAGCAGGAGAAAACTGCAGGCGCCATCTTGCTTGTGTCAAACTAAAAAGGGCTGCATCCCTTTTCCATTCTCCTCAGCAGTATCGCCACCCTGCAGCTGCAACGCTGCTGAACTGGACCAAGTGGGCCAGGTCGACGCAGCAGCACCGAATAACACGGCGTATGAGCACTGCTAAAAGCGTTGATAGTCGGGGCATAACGTTACATTATTCACATGAAAACTGAACGTGTTGTATTTCTCAGGTACAGCTGATGCGTTGACGGGTTTGTTGGAAAACGTTAACATTTTAAACAGGACAAACTAAACTGCATACGACGTTATGTTAGCCACTAGCGGTTGCCATGCCAATCCGTGTAATTTTCCAGAAAAGCTAGCGTTAGCTCTTTGACCCTGCGACTAGGTGACTTCCCGAGGCTACCTGACTAGCAATAAACAGATAACAACGACTAACTACAAGTCGTATTATTACACACATGAAAAACACCCGTAGACTAATCAAAACATGTCCAACATGGCAGGCCCAAGCTGTCAATCACTGACATCTAACGGTAGGCCTTGGTAGCATTGATGACATTATTTGGTTTGCTAAATCTACGCAGTAAATCTGTACAGCAAACCTTTAATATCGACGGAGACATAAAATGAAACGGTCAAAACTGTGTGAAAATCAGTGTGACTGGCTCAAACAAAGAGTGGGCCTCGGCAAAGCCCCGTCCTAATGTTATCTTTGTTAGCAACACGGTTAACTGTTAACATTACATAGCATTCATGTCATCAGTGGGACGTTATAACCTACGTATTTACTGACCGTTACATTTCAGTTTTGATCGTTATTTTATGGTGTTTTTATTCAGATCAGACACGGTGGTCGGTTTGATGGCCGCTGTGGCTACAGGCCCGCAGATGAGCGGAGCCACGGGACGGCTCAGCGACTCCCACAGCCGGAGATTTCTCCGTTGTACTCACCTCGGATGAAAGCGTCAAGGTCGCCACCAGAAACAGCAGAAACGCCGTGAGCTCTCCCATGCCGTCCTCCCGGTATCCAGCAGCCCCGTTATGTTCACGATTTTCCCGTTAGAAATTAAAAAAAAACGTCAGCGCAGATGGTGATATGTGTCGACGCCAGCGGCGACTGAAGCGTTCCGGTCCCGATGATCCCACCCTGTTTAGCTCCCGACGTTGACGGTGTGAGGCTGGATCCCTGGATGTGTGTGCTCGGTCTGGGTGGGGGCGGGGGAGCGGGTCTGGCCGCAGGGTGAATTAGCCTAGCTAATGTGGGACTTTTATTTACGTTTCAGATGTAGGGAATATATGAAGCCAATACAATCAATCCAAACCCAGTACCTCCCCAGGATGTGTCCTAATCAAACCAAACAGGAAAAAAGAAAATGACTCATAAAATAAATGGTACATATATCAGTACTCTAATGACAAGTTTTCTCAGACCAATCTTGATTTTCTAATGTGGGACACTGAAAAGTCTGTTAAAAGGCCTGAAAAATCACCATAATCAATGTAAAATCATCTTAACACTTATGCCCTCCTCGGTCATTTTAGTACATTTTTCTCAATTTTTCTCTCTTTTTTGATTTGGTGATCATTTTTGACTGTTTTTCAATTTGCCATGAATTTTTCTTTTTGGTAAAATTTTTTCATCTCCGATATGTTTTACTTTTGCATGTCTTTTATACTCTCTTGATGCATTTTGCACCCTCTGGACACAGCTGTAAAATCTGGACACAGCTGTAAAATCATCACAAATCAATATTTTTTTGGCTCTTTTTTCAGAAATCACTTAAAAACAACTTCAGAATTGCTCAAAACTACCAAACATTCAATCATTTTCATGATTTTAACCCTTTAAATGCCACTCTAATTATTTGAATTATTGCTATTCTTTTTACAAAATAAATAAATAAAATAAAATAAGTTATTTTCCATATAATAAATAGTAGGGGGGTGCGACATTGGTGGTGATTAGAGTCTTGGATATGTCAACATGGATCAGCAACAACATTGATTTGATTGCATCAGTATTTTTTATGTAGTGTCAGATACTCCTGTATGATGATTTTACAGTTGTTTTTTGTACGTGTACAGTTTTGGCCACAATGGTGTCCAGAGGGTAGTAAATTTGAGGAGGGCATAAGGGTTAATTAATGTAATAACCATTAAAGGCTAAATGTGCAATCCCATGTTCAGTAAGTTTACCACTTAGTCTATTATTGCTGTTACAAAACCTTGTCACTAATAAAACAACATCAAACAATAAGACTATAAATAATAACAATAAATATATAATAATAATGATAATAATAGTTTGAGGTATTTAGGCATATTGGAAAGACAGTAAATATCAATAGTTTTATTGTTTGAGGAAGACCTACACCCACTGGAGCTTAGGTGTCCCACTTTAGGCTGTGTCACACTTGATGGCAGCTCACCCATTGTGTTATTATTATCCTATGCGTGTGTGTGTGTGTGTGTGTGTGTGTGTGTGTGTGTGTGTGTGCGTGTGCTTTCATGCCAAAGACAAACACATACTGGTATGTGACCCACAAACTCCACCCTTGATAACATGATTTACACAGAAAAATCAATCCTAATAAAATTCTTAACGAGATGCAACAGGGAATAAAACAGTTTTGAATGTTGTGTTATGTGATATTTATTTATGCTCGTTTATTTCTGCAGTGCTCAAATTGTGACCAGTGAGGTTTGTATTGTCCTGAGCAGGAGGCGGATTTCTCGTTGACTGTACAGTCACTAATTTCCTTTTTATATTTATGAGTTCCGGAAACTGTGCTGTTGAACTTTAGCTCGGTTTCAGTCAGACTGAAGAAGGACGTGCGTGGATTGCTGGTGTGTTCACGGGCTGCTCGCGGGGATTTTAACCACTGACGGATCTTGGAAATGTAATCTACACAATAACACGATACGGAGCAGATTATAATAATAATAATAGTCTGCTTCTAGAAAATGTTATAGACTGCCAATTTCACAGCGTATACCTCGAGACACCTCGGATCCATTAGTGCTTTTCACCCGTAAAGCGCAACATGAGGACCTTCCTGGGAGTGTTAATGCTGCTAATTGTCTCAGGTAAGACTTCATATCATTCAAAACACAGCATATGCAGTTTAGTTGTATGATATTTAGGACACAAGGTTGAACAGTAAAGCATAAAGTTGCATCTGACAGATATATTGTTGATGCTTAACTTCAGAATAATGTCACATAAACGTTTTGAGCCTACATGTAATACTGTAACATTAACAAGATATAGAAGATAGTCCTTTATTAGTCCCACGAGGGGAAATTCAATGTTTTCACTCTGTTGTTAACTTATACACGGTACATGCAGACCCGAACACACACATGCACAAACATGCAACAATGGAGAGATGTCAGAGTGATGGGGCTGCTCCTAACAAGCGCCCCGAGCAGTTGGGGGTTTGGTGCCTTGCTCAGGGGCACCTCGGCGGCGCCCAAGAGGTAAACTGGCACCTCTCCAGCTACCAGTTCACACTCAGTTCTTGGTCCATGTCGGGACTTGAACCGGTGACCCTCCGGTTCCCAAGCCAACTCCCTACAGACTGAGCTACTGCCGCCCCCAATAATACCATACTTGTGTTACAGTACTGTTAAATTAGTCACTTAAGCATGATGGACATGTTGCATTTTGTGTTTCTGCTACATTCCTGTCTGACTGATCATTTGTGTGTTTATGCTGATATTAGACTGGTGAAGATCAATTCACATTAAAGCCTATGAGTTGCCTAATGTCAAGTTATTACTGTCATGTGCACAATTACAGAGAAGCAGTCGTTTGTAATGAAAATCTTAGATCTTAGGCTTCCTTCAACAATGCTCATTAAATAGCCTGTATAAAAATAAATCTATGCAAATGAAAAATGATAATCGAAGACATAAAATAGTGCAGAAGTTAAAATATAGGGGTAAATATAATAGAAAATAATGTAATAAAATCTGGTGTACTGTAATATGAGCATAGCTTGGCTTGACAAAGACATCCCCTTAATGAAAACATAGCACAAATATGTGTCCCCTTTCAGTTTTTGTAAGATTTGAAGTAGTACATTAATATAGGGATGCACTGATACTGATACTGGATCGGATATTGGACCAGCACTGACTCATATAGCTGGATCAGATATTGGTGACAATGGGGCAGATCTATTCAATTAAATGTACAGTACATTATATACTGAAATTTTAATTTCTGTTTTGACCAATTACTGCATTAACAAGGTTTCAACTTGAATTGTAATTCCTGTTAATTTTTAAGACCAAGTTGTGTAATAAATAACAATTCCCAAAATTAATATCCATGTATTTATTTGTCACGTTTTGTTTTACAAAGTTAGGAAAACAGTGTTTAAGATCAGCCTGATGTTGCCTGACAGATAAAAGAATAATCCCAGTCACTTTCACACAGTGAGGCATACTTAAATACTGGTATTGGATCGTTACTTGGTATCAGCCGACACCCAAAGCCTAGGTATCACTATCAGGACTGAAAAAGTATGATCGGTGCATCTCTAAATTAAAGAACTTTCATCAAGACTTGTTAGATTTATTGAACTCTGAGTCTCAACATTTGTGAACACCTGATTAAATCCCACCAAATAATTAATACTGACACTTAAAAGTGCTGTGTGGCTACAGGGGTTCAGAATGACATATTAATGCAACATGCAACTTCACACTGGTTATACATCCATCCATCTTATCCTGTTAGGAGTCGCGGGTGGGGCTGACATTTGGCGAAGGTGGGGTACACCCTGAATAGGTTACAATTCCATCAGTCCATTGCAGGGACACATAGAGACAGACAACCATTCACATGCACATTCACTCCTACAGGCAATTTCGACTCATCAATTAACCTGCATGTCTTTGGACTGTGGGAGGAAGCCGGAGAACCCGGAGACAACCCACGCTAACACGTGGAGAACATGCAAACTCCACACAGTAGATCCCCAAGCCAGATTTGAACCTGTGACCCTCTACACCACCATGCAGCCCTTCACACTGGTTATAACACTTAATTATTTTACGTAGACAGAAGCAACTGCTCTGTTAATAAGCATGTAATCAACAATTTTGCCACTAATGCCATATGAATGGAAGTCCTTCAGGCATCAATCCAGAAAACCATCTTCACTTAGTATATAAAAGGGGGTTAAAACAACAAAAGGGACTTAAGTTCAGGTCGGGGTTTACCTGTAGAGTGAGGTGACAAGTAATCAATGAAACTTCACCTGAACCATCAATATATTTTCATTGTAGCTGTATTGATTTTTGTTTTGTGTCTGTCTTTTATCATATTTGAACCATGTAGGGAAAAAGTGCTCTCCCTTCAACATGTTATTCCTTGAATAGTTTTATAGTACCATAAATCACATCAAATCCACGAGATAGGATTTTAATGTACAAATAGACATGTTCCATGGTGAAATAATTTAATTCTTTGAAATGACCATTCTATTGAGTGAATTATTGCTTATTTTCTGTTATTCAAATTAACTTATACACCCCATACTTGTGTCTTTAACAGAGGGTTTGGGCTTCAATGAAAAAGCCAATAGAGATTCTTGGCACACTCCATTATTTTAATGACACCAAAACATATTTTGTCTTGTTTGAAATCAAAGTATTCTGTTATCCGCAGGACAGGAGGACTATTCAGTCTAAATGTTCACATTGTTTTCATGACTTCAGCCATCAACAACTCTCCATTTTGTTTCTTTCTCTGTGCACTTGGAGAGAAATACAAACAAAGTGAGAGTCTGCAATTTATAACTAGGAGTGGCTGTGCAGTCGTGTTTGAACAACAAAGCACAAAAGGTCAGAGTTAGCCTCCTCTAGGTCACATCAGTAAAATATGCACAGTAATTAGCAGAATGGAGTCCATTATATGACTTCATTTGATTTGAGTGTGTAAATATGAGGCACTTTGGCAGTTATCACAAATGCATAAGGGGAAGACATAAACAGCTGAGGCCATCTGAGGTTATTTAAAATCTTCTACACAAACAAGAGACATTCCTTATAAACACAGTGAAGATATTACTGTAAAGTAAAAGTAATTTCATTAATAATTAATTAAAAAAACTGAATATACTGTAGGTAAAAGGTTGGTACAAACAGGATCAGCCAGTAGTAGAAAAAATACATATACCACAATGTGAAGAAACTCTTAATAAAAGTAGTAAAAGTACAGGGGTATCATCAGCTAAAAGTACTTAAAGGTACTGCAGGATTTTCCTAAGAAACAATGTATAGACTCAATAAATAGTAAGCGACCATTTCTGCATAATATGTCTTAAAGTATCAGAAGTAAAAGTATCAGAAGTAAAAGTACTCATCCTGGCCCTGTGACTGACAGGGTCAATCACGTTGTTCTACAGTCTGTGATTTTTTTTTTAATAACAGACTGTTGTTGTGGGTGCAGTTCTGATGTCGGACTCTGGTGGACCGTTTTTTGTGTCAAATTTTTGATTTATTAAGTAAGTAGCCGTGTATTAAGCAGTATAATGGACAGCTAGTGGGTCATTGTTGTAAATAACCGTCTGTGCAGGGGTTCAGCATCGTCCTTTCAGAGTTTATTTCACAACAATGACCCACTAACTGCACATTATCTCTTACATATTAGATTGTTAATATTAATGCGTCCGTGTAAGCAGTTGGCCGAGGTGGAGCTATAGCTTTAACTACTTTAAAGTGAATATACTTACCTATTTAATATCATATCATTCAGTCCCCTGTACAGTCTTAATTTAAGAGACTTGCTGGTAATCGCTTCATGGAGAGGTGTTGTACTTACTCTGGTATTAAAGTGGCTCCAACAGGAGCAGAGACAGCTGTAAAACCTTCATGTGAAATAAACTGTATGTTGAAACTAAGAATGTAACTGTAACATTTAGCAAATAAAAAACTTGTTGAATGTTTTCACAACTTACGAGTCCACTTTTGAACTTATTATTCAAGTTCAGTTTAGGGCTGTCTGCAACAACAACAACAACAAAAAAAATCGTAGTCAACTAACATTCATACAATATTGTCAGCTAATCGATTAGTGGATTTAATCATCAGATCTGCAAAACTGAGTTTCTCCACAAAGACTCACCAGAGATTACTCAACGATTGCATTCAAGTCATGACGAAACATCACAAATGACTAATGGACAAAAGAAATCTTAGTCACCTAAGAGCAAAATGACTACGACGATTAGTTGACTAATCAACGAAGACATACGTAGGCATACGTTTTTAAGTTGAATGTATTACGGTGTATGTTAAAAACAAATATTTTGAAGCGAATCTGAGAACTGGACTTATCCCAGTTTATCTTTTCTACTAGGTGATGAGGTGACTCGTGAAGGCATCTTAGATGACAGTGTCCTCCTGCCGTGTGACTGCTCAAAGAGAGATATGGAGTTTATGTGGCAGATGGAAAAACCAAACATGAAGCTGGTGTTCAAATACAACACAAACACTTCAAACTCCTATGGCAGATACAAGGGCAGGGTCAAAATATTTCCTCCTGAGAACAGCAATGACTGCTCTCTTCTCCTCAGCAACATCACGGTAGAGGACCAAGGGAAATACAGATGCAGTTTTCACAGCCAAGAGATATACCAGAAATTATTTGTAAATCTACGCATATCTGGTGAGTCATTCTTATGCATACCAGGCAGTATGATCACTCATTCATTTACTTATGAATCTACAGTAGAAGTAAAATCTTGCAAAATTTTAACTTGAGTCTTCCCACCAGCTAGGTTCGATGTCTGTCAGACAGCCGACAACCTGGGTAAGGTCTTCCAGTGTGATGTAAGAGGACGTTACGGAGAAGCTTGGATTCAGTGGGATTTGGATGGACAGCTTCTTACAAATTCAACCACAACCAGCATAACCCACAAGTACATCCTGGATGCTCCTGCTGGCCTCTACCGTTTCCACAGCACACTCAGCACTAAACTCAACTGGACCTCAGAACCTACATGTGATGTCAAGGCCAAAGACATATCCACTATCATTAGCTCTGCCTGCACAGGAAGACCTGGTAATTATTTGATTTATTTCAGAGATTAGGGGACATACATATAGTCCTTTACTACTCCAGCATTATGATATTAGCCGTAAAACACAGCAACAAGCATAATACAACATATTATAAAATACCTTAAAGTAAAAAATCTTGTTTAGGATGTGACATCAAATCATTTAATTATATACAGTAACATATTTTTGTAATTTTTGTCACAGATACTAACCAGGGAGGTCCAGACAAGCGATACCGGTACTTAATAATCATTCCCATTATGTTGGTGATTGGACTTTCCCTGTTCTTGAAGTACCGTTGGGACTACTCACAGTAAGTGTTGTGTCATAACGGCAGAGATTGTTATTCAAGAGTAGTTTGAACTTGAGCTTGACTGGTTAAACCTGTGTTGCACAACACTTCTTATAGTTGTTAAATTAAGCCGCTACCTCTTTTGCTGTTTTGTGTTGACGTTTTGTCATTGTTACTGTCTCTAAGTGGAATGTATCTTTCCATATCTTTTGTCTTTGTTAAAAGGAGTTTACCGAGGATATGAGAGGTGGAGACTGACAGCTTCTGCTGAACACACATCAAACTCCAATGTGACAATGTGAGAGCACTTTTCACCAATCTGTGGTTAGTCATGAAAGTGGCATTGTGCCCATGCGGAGACTGTTTACAGGCAGGTTCCATCCTGTGCTCGTTCCACTAAAGGAATGTGGTGTCCATCGTGTGAGCTTTTATGGACATTTGCAGGGAAGAGTTTATGTTCTTTCCTTCAAATTCAAGGACTGTAAAGAGATTGCCCCCTATGATATGAAGATGAAGTGATACATTTAAACAGTTACACAGACAAAGCACAAAAAATATAGAAATCAATCACAACAAAAATAAATTGCTGGATATGTGCACTTTTGTGGATTCTGTAGCTTGTAACAGTGACATAATTCACATTAATATCAACCAGAATAACTGCATTTGTTTGCCTTGTTGACAAGGTAAAATGTCAGCAAGATCATTTTCTGAATGTATAAAAAAGTTAAACTGATTCAGACAGTCTGAAAAAAACTGAGCCATTCAATGATTTAATGTACCTTGGTGGTTAAGGATATACATTATACTGTAAATGTACTTCAAATGTGAGAATAGAAAATTATTAATACACTGTACTGTCAATATTATAGGTAACTTGCAACGCTTTGCTACTATTATGGAAAATATGAACTCTGTGTTGATATGCAGCTATTACTGACCCTGCACTACCATAAAGCTGATGTTCATATAGCACAATACCACCACTATGCACTGTCATTTCACTTTTAAATATGGTTAAATATTAATGCCTGTAAAGCAGCTATTAATGGAAGGTGTATAAAATGTATGTTCCTAAGGGTGACAATCTACTGTGATTACCTTGTAAAGGTCCTTAGACAAGCCTCTCCTTTTGTTATATTAGGGTGTGTTAAAATGTAGCCTGTTTGTAACTGCCCTTGTGAAATACTGGCTACACTGAATGTTGCTTTGAAATATTTGTTTCACTTTTTTGTAAATAAACAGCTTAAGGTCATTGTATGTAATGTACAGTATATACGTATAGCCAAGGTTTGGAGGGAACCTTGTGACTAAATGGTAAATGGACCATACACTGATGGCAGAGGCTTTGCCCAACTTTGCCCCTCATTCATCTCATTCACACACTTCGGGAGCAATTCTGAGTTAAGTGACTTGCTCAACGACACATCAACATGTGCAGCTGACCAGAGTAGCCGGAACAGCTCGAACCACCGACCTCCCGATTGGTGGACAACCTGCTCTACTCTCTGAGCCACAGCCGCCCTGTGACAGGTTTGTGACATTTAGGAGGAATGACACCAAAAAGTAATGCTTGTGAATGATTCTTACCTGGGAATAGGACAGCAGTGTCTTTTTTTAAAAAAGTCGTTTCCAGCCTGAAAAGATGTTGTTGAACTCTGGGACTGGGAAACATACTGCTGGTCCAGATGGCCAGTCCACCACTGGCCCTGTATTGTTGATTTGCACACCAAATCTGAAGCAAGCTAGAAGAGAGGGAATTGCAACAAAATGTACATGTGTGAAGAAGATCTACCTTTATTAGTCCCACAGTGGGGAAATTCAATTTACACTCTGTTTAACTCACACATGGTACATGCAGACCTGAAACACACGTACATGCATTAATGGAGAGACGTCAGAGTGATGGGGCTGCTCCTGACAAGCGCCCCAAGCAGTTGGGGGTTTGGTGCCTTGCTCAGGGGCACCTCGGCAGTGCCCAAGAGGTAAACTGGCACCTCTCCAGCTACCAGTTCACACTCAGTTTTTGGTCCATGTCGGGACTTGAACCGGTGACCCTCCGGTTCCCAAGCCAACTCCCTACAGACTGAGCTACTGCCGCCTATGAGTGGACTTCTTCAAAGTCAAGAAGGGTTAGAATGAAAACTAAAAATACTTTGCTGGGGATGAAAAACCTTTAACCCATAAACTGCAGTTTAGCCCTTGTGTCTTTTTGTACCATTGTCTTATCCTTATACTGGTTTGTATCCTGTCATCATTGTCACTTTCTTTCTGTAAACTAATTTGTGCTGAACAAGACAAAAACCACTGTAAGCTTAGTTGCCACCCACTGCATATTCTTGGCTACAGGGTATCATTGTTAATGAATTGATATTCAGCATGTTGAGACCAGTTAATGGAGTGTATAAGCAGAGAACAAATTCAGACCTTTTTGTGTAGCTTGAGGAAACACATCAAAAGTCTTCACTGTGTTACAGTATGTGCATGAGTGAGCGATGATAGGAGCTTAATAACAATACAATACATCAAAGATAATTCATTTGGTCCTCTACCTTATCTACCTGAAATCAGCTCAGACATTTCCCACTACATTTCCATGGTTGTAACATTTTCATAAGTCCATGGCACCCAAATTCAGCAAAGTATTAAACTTTGACAGAAAAAAAACAAAACCCTGTAAGGCAGACTACGCTCTCATTTCCCTTAAATATATTTCATTTCCTTTTTCTTATGCAACAACAAACATAAACACATCTTTCAGCAGCCAGATACATAATAAATACAGACATTTCATATTTAAATGAAATAAATAAATAAATAAACAAGCAATAATAATAGAAACAGGAATACAAAACTTTATATCCCATACCAGTAATAGTGGTAAAATATCAGACCAATGAACAATAACTTAAAAAGATAAAAGATAATGAATAAACAATTCATGGTTGTTCACAATACTCAGTTACAGTAATGTACATTTTTGTTTATATTTAGCTCAGCTTTAAGCTAGCCTTGGCTTGCAATAGCCTCCGCATCCTAGAATTTATAGTCATTGTCATTTATATTAGAGGGAAACTTGTTTTGTTGTATTTGTGTCTCTGTTTTGTTCTTGCAAGAGTATGAGACTTACAATAACACACAAAGAGCTCATGTTATATTCAATTTTAGATGATATAATGTCACAGATGTCCCTGCAGCAGATGGCAGCAAGAGAGGTAGGTGACGTCATTGCGTGGTACGTGGTGACGCACCAGGAAGTGATACAGCGGCTAACTGGCTAGCTCAGGGCTAGCGAGTAGAAATGAAACTACATCAGCAAAAGAGCTCTGTTTATTTTCACATGCTGGAACAAGACTGACATGTTGGCCAAGGTAAAGTAACTCGGGCAGATAGTAAAATCTGCTTTAATTTCAGCCAAGTGGTTAAATATTGGATAAAGTTGGTTAGCTTCATGCTAATGTAAAACGAACTAACGTTAGATGAGCTATAAATATCGTTGATCTAGGAGTTGGATAACAGTCACCTTACATTACACCAGCTTGTCTTCCGAGGTGTGTACTAATGGGCGAGCTTGACTATCCCACCTTAGTTTAACGGATAGCAAATGCAAGGTAAAGGGACAATTCGCTCTAAAACATATCTAACGCTAAGAGAGAAGCTGCTACACACAGGAGTGAAATGAGACAGGCGCTACACTGACAGTACCAAGGGTGGTTTATTACTGGCATACTATTACATCTACAGGTGTAGATGGTGGTCATCTTAAAATGGAAAGAAAACGTCTGTGGTTCACCTAAAATACTTGAGGTAACGTTAAATTAGAAACCATTTTCATGGCAGTTTGTTCAGCTGGATTAATGAGCTGGATTAATGAGCTGGTGAACACCTGAGTCTCACATGACAGCTGTCGTCCTGTAGGATGTTTATATGTGATAAGAGACCAAATATTGTCTGGAAAGTGTCATGCTGTGATGAAATATATAGCTCATATGTCAAAGTACATTTTTGATGCGATTATTTCTGAAATGATTAGTTGATGGACACAAAGTTCATCGTCAACTGTTTAGGTAACTGAGTTATGTTGAGTGAGTTTATACCATATATACACTGTCGTTTATGAAAAAAAGTCCCAAAAATTGCTTTGGTTCCAGTTTTGCAAATGTGAGAATTTTCTAACGTTGTTTTATGTAATTGTAATCTAAATATAACTGAGTTTTAGACTGTCGTTTCTACAAAAGCAGGAAACTGAAGATGGGGCTCGGAGAAAACCAAATGAGCATTTTCACTACTTTCTTAATATCTCAAACCATTACATGGCTCATCTGTTTTATTATTTTTTTGAAAATCAACAGGCTGAAACCCAAAGATATGAAATTTACAATGACTTTAACAGCGAAAAAAAGCAAATTGTCACATTTAAGAATGTGGAAACAGGAATTGTTAAATAATTAATCGACTGTCAAAGGTGTTGGTGATTCATTTAATTGTTTCAGGAGTAAATCTATGGTATTTTTTTCTTTAAAAATTCAGTGAGGTGCACAGCCACAGAAGGCATCTACAATGGGCCAACGAAGGAGAGCGGCAGCTGTGAATAAACCTTCATCTCAGGGAGTCTCTGGAGCTCCTGCAGAGGTTGTTGGGGTTCCCAGCAGGAAGCACAACATCTGCATGGTGTCTGACTTTTTCTATCCAAATATGGGAGGAGTAGAAAGTCACATTTACCAGTTATCCCAGTGTTTGATCGAAAAGGGACACAAGGTGGTAATTGTCACACATGCCTATGGCAGGAGGAAGGGCATCAGGCACCTGACCAATGGACTGAAGGTCTACTACCTCCCCCTGCAGGTGATGTACAATCAATCCACAGCCACCACCTGCTTCCACAGTCTCCCACTGATGCGCTGTGTGTTTGTAAGGGAACGCATCACAGTGGTGCATGCACACAGCTCGTTCTCCGCCATGGGCCATGATGCTCTGTTCCACGCAAAGACCATGGGCCTTAACACGGTATACAACTTGTTATAAGCTAGGTTTCAAAATCATTATGCTGCACATAATCTGCTGACATAAAACAAGGTGTATTATCATTTACAGGTGTTCACTGACCACTCACTGTTCGGCTTTGCTGATGTAAGCTCTGTGCTGACCAACAAGCTTCTGACTGTGACGCTCTGTGACACCAACCACACTGTCTGCGTGTCTTACACCAGTAAGGAGAACACGGTACTCCGCGCAGCACTCAACCCAGAGATAGTGTCCGTTATTCCCAACGCTGTTGACCCTACGGACTTCACCCCCGACCCCTCCCAGCGCCAAGACGACAGGATCACTATTGTTGTGGTCAGCCGTCTTGTCTACCGCAAAGGTACAACTGCTGTTGTGTTGGACATTTTAGCTTATTTGTTCATTTTTCTGCTAGTCAGTGGGGGCTGTCATTGTAAGTAGCAGAATGTCATGGTGAATAGGACACTGCCTTTTTTTGTTAAAGCCCTCATGTTGGCAGAAGTCATTCACACCTAAATATCTCCTTCAGTTCCAGGAATGTTACAGTGGTTATATCAGCCAATATAAATATCTGATTTTTAATCATTCAAATATCAATATCGTTATTTGATATTGTTAACTACAAATATTCAGCATTGGTCAGGGTTTAATAAGCATTGATTAAGTATGGCATCATCTTGTCAATCTTCCTCTGTTAAGGAATTGATCTTCTTGGTGGAATAATCCCAGAGCTTTGCCTCAAACATCCAGATCTGCACTTCCTCATTGGTGGTGAGGGACCGAAGAGGATTGTGCTGGAGGAAGTGAGAGAGAAATACCAACTACATGACAGGTACTGTCATATTTCCTGAGGATATTTAGGGAGGTACCACTTGAACCTCTAAGCTCTCTGTAATAACATAAAATTACACCACTTTACCTGCACCATTATGTTGAATGTCAGGTATTAATGTTGCAGCAGCCACATTTCAGAACTAAAGTTCTATTCAGCATTTATTGCAAATTCATACAATGTCCAGAAAATGACTGTAGTTGAGCAGTGATGAAAAACAGTGAAACACAGTGACTAGTGACCCATGTCAGCAGTCTGACATAGATAGTCAAACACAGGTTTTGTGTGTGAAGTTGGTATTACATGTGCCTTACTTCTTTGAATTCACTGCAGGGTCCGTCTGCTTGGGGCTTTGGAGCATAAAGATGTTCGTGGAGTTCTGGTGCAGGGTCACATCTTCCTGAACACGTCTCTGACTGAAGCGTTCTGCATGGCCATTGTAGAAGGAGCCAGCTGTGGACTGCAGGTGTGTTGGCATCCATACAGTAGTTCAAGGATAGGTAATCGTCATCTTCATTGTCATCATAATCTGTCAGCTTTAAGTTCAAAGATACAATAATCAGGCAACCAGATGATTTTACAGATAACACACTTTCTACTGGAGAGGCGTAAACTGATGATTAAAATTAGGTATTGATGTTAACTAATTTTAACACAGGAGTAGACATACTGCCCTCCTGTCTCTCTCTCTAGTTCTGTGTTTCTCACTTTTGCTTTCATTTGGTGCTGAAACATTCTGCATAATTCATGTTACATCACAAAGCATGGCAAATCACTGATTTCTACAGTTTATCAAATATATAAAAGATGTTTTAGTAATACAAATGACCTGGCTAGAAACGTTCCTGAATTCAAACCAACCAGTTTTACAAAGATGAAGATGTCGAAGTGTTATGTCGCAGTTTTCCTGCGGCTGTGTGCTCGTAGGTAACTCATAGCACTGCTTAAAAAACATTACATTTTGCTCTCATAAGGGAAAAAATAGGGCCGTCATTCATGGACAGTTTGTGGCGCAAAAGGAGCCATAGATGGAAAAAAAGTGTGATGTGTGACATGTGACAGGGGAAGTTGGGTCTGGCGGTTTCTCAGGAGGAAGAGAAAACAGTGTTATTAGGAATTACGTAAAGAGTGATGATGAAGCTGTGAGAAACATTAATGTCAACGTCACTAGTGTCTGAATGATTAAAAAGCTGGCAACGTTACATATAATTCCATGTCAGAAATGGGCCTTTGAGTATAATTTACAATATTAAGTATTTGAAGCAACATAGAGGCTGATAGCTTATTAAGGAGTCACTTACAATAAGACAACCTGTTGTGTTCTCTGGGTGTGGTCAGTACATCACTGGTGGGTGTGATGCAGGGCGTGGTGACAGGTGAGACAGACTTGAAACTTTTAGTCATAAGAGGTCAATGAAGTTGTGCTTTTCACCTGTTAATTTACAGTTTCGTCATGGTAGGAAGCATTTGATTTCTTTATATGCCAGAAAAAGCACTTTAAATCTTGAAAGTGATGCCAGAACAGATGTTGTACTCTCAGGTTGAGTGTGATTTATACTTGTGTGTTTGTATACAAAGTGTACATCCAGTTTTTGTTTCATTTCTCAGGTGGTTAGCACTCGTGTGGGGGGCATTCCTGAGGTGTTGCCTGAGGAGTTGATTACCATGTGTGAGCCTAATGTGCGAGCGTTGTGTGCCGGTCTGGAGACGGTCATCGCCCGGCAGCGTTCAGGGAAC
Organism: Pterois miles; assembly: GCA_947000775.1. Taxonomy (NCBI): domain Eukaryota; kingdom Metazoa; phylum Chordata; class Actinopteri; order Perciformes; family Scorpaenidae; genus Pterois; species Pterois miles. Next base: position 8,911,764 of record CAMQGK010000637.1, on the reverse strand, counting down.
GTCCCCTCCCCCGCCTCTATCCATGCGAGTGTGCAAAACCTGTACACTTGGCGAAACGTTGCCGAGAGGACTGAAAAGGTAGTTTCACCAACACCAAAACTGCTCTTTCATTCAACCGCGTTCTGTTAGTACATTTGCAGGTACTTAAGACCTTCTTGTTTCAGCTTTTATTCTTTTACAGACTAAGGTGAGCTACAGCTGAAACTTTTGTTTGGATTTTTGGATGTAATCTCAACGTACAGCATATTCTGGTTATTTAGAGGATATGCTGTATGTAACTGGTTTACAGTCTTCTTAAATGTTATTTCTTAAATGTCAGGTTCTATATGAAAAAAACTGATTTACAAAACAGAACAAATAGTAATTTACTTTGACAGTAACTGAAGCTGACACTAAATAGACTAGGGTACTAGAATAGTAGTCTAAACACGTCAGTTTCCTCAGAAGAACGGTTGACATCTGAAAACTGTGTTGTCACTACAGAACACCAGGCCTCACACACACACACACACACACACACACACACACACACACACACACACACACATACAAAAGACATCAGACAGCAGCGTCTTGTATCAGTAATACAGTTAAAATAAGAAAGCCATGCTTTCAAAATAAAAGGTGGGGTTGGGGAGCAATCTGATTACTGACCTGATGAATGTACACACTCGTACAGTAACCAGGTTACTGCAGTGCATGTAAACATGATTTCCTGGGTAATCTGTTTTCTGCTGTGCATGTACTGATAGTTCACACAAGTGAAGGCTTCACACTGAATGATAGATGGTGACTGTGATCACTGTGTTTTCCCTCCCAGGTGTACGACCGTGTGGCCGGAGAGGAGGTGCTTCCCCTGGAAAGACGGTTACGGAGGCTGAGGGCTCACTGCGGCCCTGTGGCCGGCTCCATCTTCGCATTCGTAGCTGTTTTAGACTTCCTCTTTCTGCTGCTTCTGCAGTGGTGGGTGCCAGATCGGGTCATGGACGTCGCCGTGGATGCCACCGGCCCTCATGGTCTGTGGAGGCAGGAACCAAGCAGTAAAGTCAGAGCTCATTCTAAAAGTGCAGCGAAGCAAGCGGCAGAACCAGAAATGTCAACACCGTGATGACTCCATACCTCTGCCTCACTTCTAGCTGCCTACATGGTGTCATATGTTCTCTTTGTGGTGCTGACTGACATTTGAAACATGGCCACTGGCACTGAATGTGCTTATCGTAACCCTGAACATTGTTTACATTTACTTATCAAATGTTGTGAGATAGCATTTTATCTAAGACTTGGAAAGAGATTTTTTTATATTTAATCATTAAAATGGAAACCTGTGGCACTCCTTGGAGCTTCAATAACTTTTGTTATACAGTACTCCATATCGATTGCACTGAACAGAGGGTATAAAGGGCTGATTAATTGTACACTTACTTAACAAAATGGTAGTAACCTATTTTCAGTTAGATGCATACTTAATTTAGAACAGTGGTTTTGTCTGTAAAATTCACTTTGTGCAAAGCTGTATGTACTGTATATCAGTGCAAGCTGCTTTATTTGTCTGATTTTGATATGAATGCCACTCCTTTGTTTATTCATTTGAGATCTTACATATTTATATGACAACTGGGAGTTTTTTTCAGATGATCGTGTAACTCCTAGACAATGCACTCTGGAAAATAAATTCTACTGTTTCATCTGTTTGAACATATCTTTTTATTTATTCATTTAGATGTCTACAGCATTATAGCAGTTTCGTCTTTCGAGAGACCATTATGCATGAGACAGTACACCTAGAAACACATTAGACGACCACTTTCTTAGAATTAGTTTTACAAAAGAGACGGCTCTGTGGAATGAGGAGTGCCAGACAAAACACAGATTAGCTGTGAAAGAGGAGGTGATAGAGATGGGGTGCATGGCTTTTCAAGGCCAACAATGGGGATTTGCAAAGCGTCACGATTGGAGGTTGAACATTACATCACGCCTGCAAAAAAAACATGACTCTTGTTATGTATTAAATGTGCAAAAAATTAGGTGTGTGTCTACACGTAGAGCTTATTTTTAGAGATATAAGGAGCTGTGTTTTGCTTTTCTGTGAATATTAATAATAAGAAGAATACATTTATTGTAAGTAATTATAACGTTTAGATCATGTAGTGGCAGAATAGTTTAGGGGCTGGGAATATGTTAAAACAGTAGATAGATAACACTCCTCTTGTGTCACCCAAAATATGTACACTGAAACTTGTCCTAGCCTGTCATCCCTCTGCTTGTAGCTGTTTGCATGCACATTTCGAAGTGCTTTATTCAAGGTGTATCATGATTACAGGCTCTTCCAAAGAACCATTGTTATGCACATACTGTAGACTACATCCATGGACTGGGACAAGGGTGGGCGGGAGGTGGTAACGTGGGGGAGGTGGCCAAGGACCCAGATAAGTGAGGGAGGAAGGCCGACTTCAGGTTTGTGTATCTGCCTGGACAAGCTCGAGACCTGGACAGTCGTGGAGGAGTCTTCTGTTGTTTCATTTTCATCATGGCTGCTGTTCAAACAGAGGTTTCCCTGTGCTCCCAACCTTGGCAGAGGCCCTTGTACATCTATGGGGGGTTGGCATGCAACTCACTGATGGCTGGTAAGTTTTTCATTTGCATTTTTAGCCCTTTCAGCTCATTTTGGTTGTGTTGAGGGAAATTAGCTAGATTACTGTTTCTTGAGAAAATGAACAACCTTTGAAGTGAAAGTGTGGTTTAGCTTTACACATCTTTGCTTTTACAAGTGTCCTCATAGTTTTTTGATTAAGTTACATTAGTTGAAGTTTCCATTTTTGTTGTCAGGTTTACAGATTGGTTGAGAGTTGCATGTAAAGATTATTTACTTGGCTCTTCTGCCGCCAACAAAACCCTGGGTGTGCATTGTTGGTGTCTGTGGTTGGGGTGACCCTGGAAAGCCAGATAAACATGTATTCAGATGAGGTCATCTTAACATTACAATGGACAGAGAGCAGGATCAGTTGGTCATCAGCATATCTGTGTTTTCTGAATGTGGAGACCGTCCTGATCTTTTTTTCCTGTGTCTCAGATTTCTGGTCCGATAGGACTCCTCTCCATGAAGCCGCCTACCAAGGCAGACTGCTGCTCCTGAGGAGACTCATTGCTCAGGTAAACTTGGGTGTTTCTTGATGTGTGCCCACAATGCACAGCACATACATGGTTGTGTCTGACAGTATTGTCCTCTCTGATCTCCTGCAGGGCTTCAATGTAGACACACTCACCATGGACAGAGTCTCTCCTCTCCACGAAGCTTGCCTCGGTGGCCATTATGCTTCTGCATAGTTCCTGCTGGACAATGGTGCAAATGTAAGAACACTGTTTTCAGTTTAAAGACAGGCTTGTTTTGAGGGTGTTTTTATGTTTGTTTGTTTGTTTTTTTAGGAATGACAAAATGGACACATTTGGGTATCAGACACACTAGAGGTATTTGGCCAAGGATATAAACTCCACTGGGAAATCAAATAATAATAAATTTACAGTTTTACTTTACAAAACAAATAAAGAAAACTACATGGGAGATTTGGAGAAAAAAACAGCAGCAGTAGAAGGCATACAGTACTTTACTGATCCCTTGAGGGATCAGTTTTTACTCTTTCGTTGGGCGCCCAGTTGGTCTATGTGGGGACCTGGACCGGCGACCCTCTGGTTCCCAAGCCAGGTCCCTACAGACTGAGCTACTGCTGGCCCTTTAAAAATAAGAGGATTGAGCTGAATCAGATTGAATCACACATTAGATGTTTGTCAATGTAAAACATAATTTTGCAAGTCAAGAAAGTCTCCGTTCGTTGAGGGTTTGTTAGTTTAGTTTACTAGTTTTGCGTGAAACTGCTCAGTGAACTACATCTCTCGTCTCACACTATATACGTCACCACCACTAGCTAGGTGGCTAACTTAGCTATGTACTACGCACACGTGAGACGTTTTCTTACCTGAAGTGTTTGTGGACTCCTGGTCTTTTTACCAGCCGGGAGGAGACAGACCAACCACACCACACCGTGGCTGGTGTGAGTTCATCCCGGTAGGAAACACGCAGGCATGTAGCGCCAGCTGGAGTGACGTCACTTACGCGACGTTTTTTTTTTTTCAACTTTAGTTAGTAAACATATATACAAACAATATGGCATACAACGTAAGATAGATTAAAATAAGATTAGATAGGGTCTTCTGTGTAAATCATATTTTTCAAATAAACTGAGAAGTTTCATTGCATTTTTACCTTTCATTATGTTAAGGGATTTTGTAAAAGTGAGAAGCTCATTATGAAACGCATTAAATCTAGGTTTTACTTTCATATATTTACACTGTGTATGTAACATTTACCAAGGATGAGTATGTTGTTCATCAGGAAGTCCCACTCTTTGTTGTCCATAACAAGTCCATAGATGATGTCCTTTTGAGAAAAGGGTTAAAGTCCGATATTTGTGTGCAGGCGGTCATGGATATCAGTTTCAATGTCATCACAGAAGGCACAATTATTTGTTTCAAAACCAAATCACTGTCGTAACAGTTCACAAGATGAATATACCCCATTTAAAATTAATTACTTTGCCTTTGGATTTATAGGAAATTTTAAATATTTAGTACGTAAGGAATATATAATATCTTTGGAGAAGATTTGTTTAATATAACGTCATCATTAATCCTGATAAATCTATTGTTCCATATCGGTGTGTTGTGTGGGGTGAAATTATAACTGTACAAAAGTTTTCAATATACCTGCTGATGAAACATAAATAATTTAATGGTGAGTTTTTGAACGATAAAGTCACATTTTAATAAAAATTCAGAGCCTCTCAGTTCTCTGATGATTTCTCTGGGGATATGACACCAAAAGATTTTATTGTTAAGGAGGGATTTTAGTGTGACGTCTTTCTAATTACGTATTTTCAGTCTCATGCTTCAACAGTTTGACAACAAACTGTGACTTTCTTGAGTTGCAGAATTATATCTTAAATTGACAAACTACATTTGTGTGATTCGCTGTGCAATTTAAACGGGATAAAAAAAATGTCTCTTGCCATTAAGTACCAAACATTTTTCTTTTTTTTTTTATTTTAAAGGGAACTCCACTCATTTTTCATATCGTTGTTTAGAGGTCTTGGGGAGTGCTGCATATGTAAAATAAGAGCTCCAGAGAGAGCTGCAAAATCTGATTAATTGACCTCAGTGATGTCACTTGAGTCAGAGTTAGTTGACGACTATAAGAAGTTTACCAGACCTCGGTAGCCTGTTCCTCATCTCGGCTTAAGCACAGCTAGCAGAACACACCTTCATCTACAAAAGAAGTGTCAGAGGTTGAGTTGCATTGTGGGTAAGACTGCAATGTTAAATGTGTGAAGTACAACCTCTGGTATTTTTGGTAGAAACTTACTAATTTATTGGAGAAACAATGCCAACATGACATTTGATTCATTTTCTTGATCATACTTAGTGTATTTGTTTACATGCCACATTTGGTGTCTAATGTCAGTTAGTGTGTGTCACATGTGCTTGTATATGTCTATGCAGCTGTTTTGACTGTAGTATCATTATTTTTCCTTTTATATCTCCCCATAGGTGGAGGCAGTATCAACAGATGGCGCCACACCTCTCTTCAACTCTTGCAGCAGCGGCAGTGCTGCTTGTGTCAGGCTTATGTTGCAGCACAGTGCCTCCGTCCACACCCCCTACCAGCTGGCATCACCCATCCACGAGGCCGCTAAGAAAGGTGTGTGTGAGCAAACGTACAGTTTAAACACGTAAAGATGTGATCTCTTAGTGCACAGCAGATTCTGATGCTGTTTCTCCATCAGGCCACAGAGAGTGTCTGGAGCTGCTGCTGTCATATGGAGCTCATATCGACATGGAGCTGCCGGTGGTGGGGACACCGCTGTATTCAGCCTGCATGGCCCGGGCGGCAGCCTGTGTCAGGGTGCTGCTACACTCAGGTAATGTAACTCTGCAGTGTCACAAAAAGTCAGGAACAATCACAGAGAGCTGTTTATTACCCTAACAGGAACATATATACAGTGGAAAAACATCTATGCTGCCCTTTTTAGGTTTAACTTCAAATTTCTAACAATAATACAAATAGTTATAGTTACTGAGAGCTTTTCAAGATACTCAGATGTTTTACACAAGTTAAATGAAATATCCTGGAGGACTAAAAACACACCGAAGCCACATGGTAGCACAGGACATTAGAGAGCTTCTCACTGACAGTAGAGAGCTTCTCACTGACTTTGTACCCAAACTGACTTTGTTCCCTGCACTACTGCACATGCAATGTTCAACTTATTCTAATTCTCGCTGCATTTTCCATATTAAACAAGATCAAATCAATATACTGAGGTTTCATTCCATGTACAACAGCGTTATCCATGTGTCCCCGATAGATAATTCACTCTGTGCCAACACACTATGTTAAGGGAGAGTATAAAAGTAGTACAATCCAAAATAGGAAGACAGACAATTTTGTGTTTTCTAAACTGTAAAGCCTATAAATGTCATGAATTAAAGTTCCAACAATTTGTCAGTCAAAAAAAAATTAAGCAGTGACTCTTCTGATTAATCATTTTGTCATTTTAGAAAGCACAAATTCAAAAGAAAATCTGGTTCTAGGTCATCAAATGTGACGATTTGGTTCATTTTATTTGTCATATATGGTAGTATACTGAATAACATCAGGTTTCGGGGTGTTAGTTGGACAAAACAAGTCATTTGAAGACAATTCTGTAATTTTATTGACAAAATAATTAATTGATTAATTGAAAATAAACAGATTAATCAATAATGAAGATAGCTGTTGTTGCTTATTTTGTTGCCGCTGTGTCCAGTGATTTTGATCTGTCTACCATTTGCCTTCCCATCAATTTCATTTCCCAGGGAAACAGGAAACAAGTTTCACAGTTTAGAGCAGCACATACTGCACTAACTACATATATGGCATGTCTAGATTTGTCATCTAATTCGCAATTACATATCATTCATAGTTCCCATCTTTTCACATTTTGATAAGTCACCAATTTCCTCTCTGTATGGCTTCGTAATGATTGTAACCGTAGCAAGCCGGAACAAACAGTCAGTGAGGACACATTGGTGGTTTTGGTGTCTCCAGTCTAAATCACATAATTTGGCTCTTCTGATTTATTTACTTCAGTCTGGCGTTAAACCATTTCCATTTGTGTGCTCTCGTAGGAGCGGATGTTCGACTCGGGTGTGGGCAGGATAGTCCTTTACATGCTGCAGTTCGAGCTGGAGGAGCCAGCATTGTGGATCTTCTGCTGGACTTTGGGGCTGATGGGTGTTGTAGGAACACAGAAGGAAAGACTCCTCTGGATCTGTCATCGCCAAACAGTGCAGTGAGAGTTGCACTGCAGAAAAAAGGTATGTTGTGGACCTTCGTGCATGTTACTTAAACATAGTTTCTTTATTTCAAGGTATAACAACTCTACCCTTTATCTCTGCCCAGGTCCCTGTTCTCTGTCTCAGCTCTGTCGGTTCAGTATTCGTCGAAGTCTGGGACGGAGTCGTCTCCACAGAGCATCCAGCCTCTTCCTCCCTCACAGTATCAAGGACTTCCTCCTCTACCAATGAGACGTCTCTACAGTAGCAGACTGCTGAGTGTCACAGAGTTGTGCTTCACATTTGTGCCTTGTCCCTGACTAACAAGGTGAAGTGAAAAAAAAGACATTCAGAGAATGGGATTTATTAAATCATCTGTATTTTTTTAATATGGTTCCTTTTAATATTATAGTATTGTAATTATTCTTGGTATTTTCAGATCATATTGCGGGTTTGTATTTTTATACTTTTTATTTCTGTAATGTTGTATGAAGCCTTTTTGTGGCTCCAGAGGGAACTGCACACAATCTGATACGTTGCCTCAAGTAATGTCACTTGAGTCAGTGTCCGCTGAAGACTAAACGTTTGAAAATGAAAAAACTTCTCTTCTCTTTTGTGAGCAAAACTAAATCCGTGGAACACTTGATATTGTAATAGGTATAAGTTGTAAATGTCTGTATCCAATAAGAGATACTGTATTTGTCTTATTATCTTTGGTGATAGAGTACATGTAAGAAAGCCTGCATCGCCTTGTTAATGGGATAGTTTGGGTGTGTTGACGTGGGATACTTGTCCATGGTCAGTGTGTAACCTACAGTAGATGGTGTACTTTGGGGAAGAGTACGCTATATTTTGAATATTTTCTGACAGGGAACTAAACTGAAAGTGAAATGTATCTATACTGTTTTTGTCAACAAAGTCTGGCAGCTTTGAAGAGAGCAGTACTGTGCAGTAACTCCTGTCTATGTCTCCAAACTGGGGCCATGCTGACCATCATCTGCTGTAGGTAATACACTGATAAGCACCTCATACAACCCCACTTCAAAATGCCCAAACTATCCATTTAACATGACTGTCGGAGTCTGTTCACTCACTGAATACAGAGCAGAGACAGTTTTCCACTGTCTGAGCGTAAATGAACATAATACAAGTTGTGTTTTCATTCAACGGTCAATATTTTACTGTTTTAACCATAATTGTCTCCTAATTCCACAATCGCAGTACAGGGCTCCACCTACGCTACTTCACATTAGTTACCTAACCTGTGTTCCCTAGTTGTTTGCCTTAAATATTTATATTGTGGTTTTTGAACAGTAGAGTAATATGTAGTCATTTACTCTAATGTGCAGTAATGTGAGAACATGCAAGAGGAGTTTCTTCTATATTTCTATGGATATCACCCTTAAAGTCAAACTGCTAAACTGGCACACATGCCTATCTGCTGCACTTCAGGCAATAAAATCCATTGACCTGAGCATCCTCTCTGCTCTGATTCTTTCACCAATATAATATAATACAATATAATAATATAACTCAACTAACCCAAACTTGTTCAATTTTCTCCAAAACCGTGATTGTACTATAAGACACAAATCTGACACACAGGATACAATTAAGAAGTGCAGGGGAAGGCAACGGGATGTTGGATAAGTACATGTGACATTTTGAAAACAGAAGTAAGAGAAAGGATCTGATGAACGGAGGGAATTTTGTTACTGGTGTTACTGAAGGGGAATTAATGTCCTATATTCAAATGCCATCCTGAAAGGTCACTTCTGCAGAAACCTGAAAAATCTTGTACAAGCTGATTTAACTTGACGTGTCTTTACTCAAACGGCAAAGAAAAGCCTCGGCCTTCAGCAAAAGTTCTGAAGAGGGATATATATTGTGATTTTGTGAGTGTGCTGATGGATTCCCTGCTGCTCATGTCTAGATTTAGTGGTCACCACTGCTGTACCTGTGAAAAAGTATTTCATCAAGTACGAAGCGACCTCTGAAGGTCACATCAACTTGGATACTGACATTTTCTTTGAAGCCATAGTTTACAGTGTGTTAGTGTGCAGGTTACATACTGTACAAACAGAAGATCCAATGCAATAAAATCAATAATTCAAAGAATATAATACCTTGATTTCAGCTCCATTCACTTGTGAAAAGGTCAGATATGCATCAGTCTTTTATTCAGCAGAGAGATGTGCAGCAGAGCCACTGTGATACAAATAAATTCAGTGAAAATATATCTTATAATATATCTTTATTTTTTTAATTTTAACAGCTAAATGTTCACAATCACAAAAACCTCTCATAAATATGATGACCAGAGGGGGTCATACATCTTAAATAAAGTTTGACTCGACATTAAATATCAATAGTGAAGACCATAACAAGAACAAATTTACACAATAAATATTATTGTCACACATTGTGACTACACAGCTATCACCAATGTATTATTTACTTAGAGTTTACACAATTAGTCAATTGACAGAAAATTAATCAATAGTATCAATAATCCTTCAAGTTAATTTATCACAAAAACAAGACTTCTTAGGCATGCTAGCTGCTCTGTGAGGCAGCAGAGCTTTGAGCTAAACGCTGTCTGCATGCTAACACCACAGGCTGTGTAGTCTATAAGGCTCACACTCGTTTACAGGCTTTTATGCTGATATTCAGCAGGTGCAATGTTTACCATGTTCACATCTTAATTTAACATATTCACATGCTAACATCTGCTAATTTGCACTAAACACAAAGAGCAGTTGAGGTTGATGGGAGTATCATTATTTTTAAAAGTAGGTGTATTTGGTACCACATTATTGGACAAATTGAGATTTTAATGGCACTAAATGAAAGACGTGAGGATCATTTAAGTTATTACATTCATCCTGAGGGAGGCATGGATGTCTGAACCAAATTTCATATCAGTTCATCAAAGAGTTGTTGAGATATTTATGTCTGGACCAAAGTAAATATTCACAGTTTCCTGACTTTTACAAATATCAGAACATTCTGTTTTTATCTGTTTCATATCACTGTGAAGGGAATATTTCTGTGTGTTTTGGACTGCTTTGTGCCTTGGGCTTTGGGAAATGTGACATTTTGTAGACAAAACAATTAACTGATTATTCACAAAAATAAACAATATTTGAATCAATAATGCAAATAACTGTTAGTGGTAGATCTCTATATATTATACATCACACACAACACTGAACAAAATAACAAATACAGTAGGATATAAAAAGTGGGTTACAGCCAACCAATAATCTATTAAATGCAACATAACAGAAACATCTGGATGTCGGCTCAATATGACACATTTGACAATTCTAGTAACATTTCAAAAACATTTGTATGTGGCCAATAAAACTTTTCTACTATACAGAGCAGCGGATGTTCAGAGTATTTAACAACCATTAATTTCTCAAATGTCAGAGGGAGCTTCTGCTTTATCTCCAGCAGTTGTCATCATTTTTAATAATGGCCCGACGCAGATAGAAACATGCAGAGTAAAGCTGATGCCTGGCTTTTCATGCATGGTTCCCACAGCACAGATTTATCAAATGTTTTTAAGCAATCATATTCAGTTTAATTTTACATCAGCGATAAAAAGAAAATTATCAAAGACTCACCTCTTGTTGCAACACATTCTCATCCCATCTTGTCCCATACAGACACTTTGTCAGACCTCTCTGTGTCACTTTGTCCTTCACACTAAACACATGCTTCACATTTTGAATCAAACAAAAACACTTGCTTAGGTCCAGGTAACAAAACCGCTCAGGTTTAGGAAAAAACATCATGGCTGAGCTTAAAGGAGTAAAAATGTGACTTGACGTGAACTCGGGATATGAACGAACGACGAATTGTAATGTGAAAGTGAAACTTAACACATGAAACACAAACAGTGGTCTCCTGGATTAAAGCCTGGTGTTTTTTGGACCAATCCACCTCCCCTCCACCCGCCCTGTGTGTGTGTCTTTTTTTTCTTTTTAAACATACGTCACCACAGCACTTTCCCTGAGCACTAACGGGGGCATTATGCGCCGGTATCAAATGCTAACGGCTGCGACAAAGCGTCGGTATTTGATGCACTGGGAATGGCTTCTGTTGGATAGTTGACAGCTTAACACTTTACATTATTAAAAGGTGTTTTGTAGAAAAAGGTAAATGAGAAGTGACTAAGAAGAGACTTGACAATAAAGCCAAATTACTGTAACAGTGTTCATTGATCACACTGAAGTTGACTAGATCAGAGGTAAATGTGTGAGACAATCAACATACCTTTAGTCCTGTTGAAGCACAGGTTGTTATGAAGATGCTTTCAGGCGGTGGTTATATTTGTGCTCCTACTGCTCTGACTGTGCAAGTACCTGGGAGAAGAGCAGCACAGGAGCTGCTTGTTGAAATGTCTGTTGAAGCTTTTGCTCATCAGGTAGAGGGCGAAAGGGTTCACACAGGAGTTGGTGAAGGCCAAAACACGAGCGCACACGCTGGCGATGAAGTGGCCCAGCGAGGTGTCCACCTGGTCGTAGTGGTAGGAGCGGTACAGGTAGATCACATGACTTGGAAGCCAGCAAACTGCAAACAAGCCAACAAACACCAGCACCGTTTTGGCTAGACGCTTTCTGGACTTGATCTGACAGGAGAGTAACGAGAGAAGAAATCAGACATTCAGGGCTCCCAGAGGACAAACCCTCATGGGTCAAAGGTCATCCTTTGACTTTTCCACTAGCACTACCAGCACTTTAACAAGTTTGTCTTTAATGCTATTGGATAGATTGCTATATGAGTTTGTACAGACAAAGAAGGACTTTTGTGGTCCTCTTTTCATTAACTCCATCATCAGGTCAACATTTTAATTTGTTAAGTGCTTTTGTTCATGATCCAAAAGGTGCTAAATTAATGACATTCCCAGCAGCCTCAGATGTGCTTTGTGTAAGTAAAGATTTTAATTTCAGTTTCTTTCAATACACAGTAGAGTCACTAAATATGTAAATAAACAGTTTAGAAAGAGGTTTATGAAGACCACTTTGTAAATAAGATAAATGCAGTCAGACCTGTTTCTGGAGGTGTAAATGTCCTTCAGCGGGGATGTCCACAGAGCTCCTGACCAGACTGCGAGCAATGAAGCAGTAGTAAACAGATATGATGAAGAGCGGGATGATGTAGAAGATGAGGAAGGAGGCGGTGGAGTGGATTTTAGGGTGCAGATCCCCAGTGTGGGGGTAGGGCGCACAGGTCACAAATGTTTCATTGGTGTGGCTGGTGGTGAAGGTGTGCAGGTCGGAGAAGACGACCTCAGGAATCGCCAGAGTTACAGAGATCAGCCAGATGGCCCCCGCTCGACAGCAGATACTGAGTGTAGCGCTGGACCCGTGGATGTCCAGAGGTCTCACTATTGCTCTGTATCTGAATGGAGAAGAAAAATATGTGGAGAGATTGATCGTATCCAGATGAGCTGAACTGATTACTTTATTATAATTTCTTCATTATGAATATAATCAAAAGCAACTGCATAAAAATGTAGCTAATATTTTAATTTACAAAAGAAGGGCCCCTGCAGAAAAACCATCGTTTTAGTCAGAGAAAGATAACCTTTGAGACCTTACCTGACAGAGGAAATTAAATTAGGCTTTGAATGAAAGGAAACAGGAACCACAGTAGATAATATTAGCTCCTGGATAGGCTGCGTTACAGATCAAGGAGGAGAGTTTATTAATCACTGCTGGTATTAAATATTTTTGGGTTTTTTTTTTTGCTCCCAGAGAGAGATGCTGAAAATACTGAGCGCTGTTGGCAGCTCCCAACGCATTTCACCATAAGACAACAAAAAGCTGAATCTTCTAGACCTTTTTGTATCTGTCATAGACCTAATATTTAATCTCTTTTAGGTTGTTAGCGTTAGCACCTAGAATTCTGTATTGAGCACCTTTTAAGTGGTGTATGCATTAATATACAAAAAAATAGTACTTTTACTGTTGGTACTATAAGTAGATTTTGATGCTATTACTTGTACTTTAATATAAGTATTGAATGCAAGACTTAAACTCCTAACAGAGTATTTCTAAACTGTAGTATTGTTATTCAGATATAAATAGCAGCATGGAGAAGGAGCAGCATCAAGACCATCATATAGGCCTGTGTAGAGATATTATTACTGATTTTTTTGTTGTCATCAAAATGTGGGTGTCCAGTTTGCTCTGGATTCATTTGGTTTTATAATACAATAAATAAAGACAATACTCAGCATTTTAATTTCTGGTATGGAGAGGGCTTTGAAACAGTGTTTAGACCTCATGCTGGGGAATAAAACAGGAAAAGGTGGTATTGGGCTGTAATTGAAGTACAATGATCTGGTGATTATATGTAAAACAGACATTTTGAATTAGTTACTTTGGAGTTTAGTAAATTAAGTTTAAGTCACTGATTTCCACAGTCATTTCAAATAAAATGTGCAGAAAATGTAAATGAACAGCCAACTTAATAAACAGGTAAATATGCAAAATCTAAATAATTAGAACATTTTAGAGACTTTCTTTTGGGGGAAATGTGCATACAATAACTTTCAAAACGTGTCCTCTTGATGTAATGATGCGGCCATGTGTAAAAACATGTTTTCACCCATCATGTGGATGGATTATTGGAACAGAAGCGTGATACTGATTTTGACATGAAAAGTCATGTTTAAGGAATAACATGAGAAGTTAATGATACTCGTTTAGAAGCATAAGATCCCTACCGGTCAGCCGAGAGAGCAGTGAGGGTGAACACGGAGACCCCCACCGAGGTGAGCTGGATGAACGGGATCAGTTTGCATCCAACGCGGCCGAAGAGCCACTCGTCCACCAGGTAGCGGCTGGCGTCCACCGGGGCGCAGGTCACCAGCAGCAGCGCGTCCCCCAGAGCCAGACTGGACAGGAACAAGTTGGGCACAGTCCGCATGGACTTCACCATCAGACACGTCTTCATCAACATAACATTTCCCACCAAGCCCACGATGATGATTATCCCGTAGACAGCAGCGATGGCGATACCAGGGAGCCAGATGTTGTACTGGTGCTGCTCCCCTGTGGAAACATTGAGGACCAGGACCCTGCTGTCCTCCTCCAGAGACATAGCAGCCTACAATGGGAAAGGACGGCGGTTTTCAATAAGGGGGTCTGGTGTCTCCTGATGTGTCGGGTGATTTTATAAACTACGGCCGCCTGCTGCCGCGTGCGTCATTTTACGCGCTGCAGGAGAGGCGTCAAGATGAGGGTGAAAGCATGTCTATAGGGAATAGGCTTTTATTGGTGAGAAGCAAACTGGACTTAAACGCTCCTCAATGTATTGAGACTTTATAACTGGCACATAAAATCTGGAAATGCCCAAGAATACACAAAGTGGTCACCGTGATATGATCTGGAGCTATCACCTCTTCACTGTGCATAGAGCAGCTCAGGTGGACAGTGTTTTGGATACGAGTGGAAATTGTTTGAACTTAGTTTGAAGAGACATGCTGAGTTTGAATGTTCTGAAATGACCCATAGCTTGTCATATATTTCAATCAATAGTGCAATTGGTCATCTTCAGAAGCCTTGGATGCTGTTTTCAGTTCAGCTGTAGCCTATTTACTGTAGAAACCTCATCACATATATATTACACTGGCAATCGATTCAAATATTTAATCATGATTAATCGCATGACTGTTAATTGTGATTAATGGCAAATTGATCACACATTTTGCATCTGTTCAAAATATACCTTAAAGAGAGATTTGTCAGGTATTTAATACTCTTATCAACATAGGAGTGGACAAAGATGCTGCTTTATTCAAGCATATCTGTATGCATATACTGTATTTATTATTGGAAACATTGTCCAGAAACCCTTACAGGTACTGTATTTAGCATAAAAAATAGCCTCAAATCATAACATGACAAACTGCAGCCCAACAGGCAACAACAGCTGTCAGTGTGTCAGTGTGCTGACTTGACTATGACTTGATCCAAACTGCATGTGATTATCATAAAGTGAGCATGTCTGTAAAGGGGAGACTCATGGGGACCCAGAGAACCCATTTACATTCACATATCTTGAGGTCAGAGGTCAAGGGACCCCTTTCTATCTTCACTCTAGCTTTAAAACTGAGCCCGCTTCAACCTAAAAATCACAAGTTGTGTTAATGCATTAAAGAAATTAGTGGCGTTAAAATGAATTTGTGTTAACACATTATTGTGTTAACTTTACCAGCACTATTATATTAATGTAAATATATACATTTTTTCCACATTTGTACGCCATTACAACAATGAACTGCACGGCGTAACAACAGTGTCAACCACATAGCCCCCTATAACTCCAACACTGTACCCCATAATGTGCGTGTTTTTTTTAACTGTGTATTTACTGGAGGTTTTCCACTTATAACCTACATTATATCCCAGTAATTTGGTCAGTCTGGGCAGCAAGCACAGTACACAATTAAATGAATAGGTAAACAAGTATAACACAATAACCGAAACTATACAGAATTTACATAAATTACAGTGTAAAGAATTATTAAAGGGCCCATGGGCTACTCCAATTTTATAAAATTTCTTACTATTATTGATTATTATAAATATTTAGTTTAAAAAAAATCCATAAATCTTCTCCAGATATTTTCAAAAACTCCTAGCTTTCCTTTAGTAATGTATGTTAGTTTTTCATAGCAATACATGATGATTGATCATTAGTATATTGATTCATACTTGGCTTGTTCACATTTTTCCAACCTATAGCTATTGCTCTCTTAGCTTGGAAAAGACACAAGTCTGTTAGTGTACGGTCATTCTTCCTAGTGACAAAATCATTTGGATAAATACCCAGAATGCATAACTTCGGTGAACAAGGGATCTTCAGTTTGTTATCAGACTAACAACGTCAAGAAATACCTCCCTAAAACATTTGACCACATTACATTTCCACAGGCAGTGCAGGAGCGTTCCCTCAGCATTGTTACATTTGAAGCATGCATCTGGTGTGTTGGGATTCAAATTATGTAATTTTGATGGTGTTATATAAATAAAATCCAGTTGTATTAATTGCTTGTGTTTGAGCCTTCAGGCATATCTTTGACCGTTCCTCTTCTGAGATTTCCTCCTGTTACTCTAGCCTCCAGCTATTAAATGTATCTTCTGCTTGTCAACAAACATTTTATAAAGCAGTGATACTGGTGCCCTACCGACAGCGTGTTTCACTGTAATATCGTCCAGCTTTGAGAGAGGTGGCTGAAATTTAGATCCAATATCCTGCTTAATCCCCTTTTCGCCCATGTTTTAAAACTGCCAACTTGGCTCCCAGGTATAAATTTGTTATTTCCCCATACAGGGGTGTACCCGATAATGTGTAAGTAACATACTGTATACTGACTTCAGGACTCCTCTGTTCTGTCCAAAGTAAAAACACAAATGTATCCTTGTCATTTCAGTACCTCACACCATAAAAAAAGGAACTATGTGGTTTACCTATCATACAGTATTTGTACCCCTCCAGTGTAGTATGTGATATACTACATGGTCTTTTTTAAATAAATCACAGCCAATTTATGAAGTGCGATAGCATGCATAGAAGAATTACACAGTTTCTGTCACCGCTGAGGTGATGGTCAAATCATTATGTTTTCATGTTCAAAATGTCTTCAGTCTTCACTAAACCTTTCACCTTCACATTGTTAATTAAAGCCACCTTTAATTAACAATGTGCATCACACTGGAGATATAGCGGCATTATTTGCTGGTGTATTAGCCAGTTGGACTCAAAATCATTCTCTAATATAAATGCTAATTGAGTTTCCCCTTATAAAAGTAGCAGATAGCACAGATGAAAATATGCCTCTCTAAGCACGACTTAAATCATTTTAATTTTCCAGACTCCTCAGTTGCTGCCAAATATGTTTTCAAAGAACAAAATGGCTGCAGAGTTGGTAATTCTTGAGAGTATTTTCCCCCAAAATGTGTATAAATTGAGAGAAAAATGACCATCAAAGTAAAATGGCTGCTTTTATCTGAACTCACAAACAGGAACACACGCCAAAAGCTGATACTTATTCCACTGCCTGCTACTTCAAGTATTATGTAGATGGACCATGTTGAACCAAATTATATTTTGCAGCTCAGAGTGCAACTGCATCCACTTCTGTTCTCCCTTGATGTCAAGACGACCCCCTCACCATCTCTCCCCTCTCTCCATTATCAGCAGTCTCCATGTCTTTGCATTTCAAAATAAACACATAGAAAGTCTTTTTTCAATTTACATCAGTTTTGGCCTTTTTAACAGTCAATTCAATTATATTTCTATATTCATAAGATGACCTTTGCTGCCACATTCAGACGACCCCATGGCGTTCATCCTCTTTTTCTTATCTTTTTCTTCATAAATTAGAAAAAAATGTGATGCAAAGCTCCTCTGTTCACCACTTTAATCATCTTGGGAACAAAGCTGTAATGATCATGGCTGATACCCATTACCTGTGATACATCTGAACATTTCATGCGTTTGGTGGTTTAAATCACAGCGATGCATCATGTTTTATTCTATGAGATTATTGTGAGTTTTGATTGTAAAATGATAAAATCTGCCCCAGTGGGAGACTCTTATGATTGGCCCACGTTAATGCCAGGGGTGAACAGAGTCGTTGTTTTGGACCCCAGACTCAGACCTAGTGGATTATTACAGCAGTATTGTCAGATAAATGTACTTTAAGTATTAAAGTAAAAGTATTCATTCTACAGAAAAATATCCCCTGTACATAGTGAGTAATGTTTAAGCTGAGTTTTTCTTTGTAACTGTTGCAAGGTGTTTCAACTTCTTTATATAATCAGGTAGTTTAGTTTCTCAACCTATGGGGTCGGGCTCCTTCAAACTATCAGTAGATAAATCTAAGCGGACATGAGGCAATTAATGGGAAAACAAAAACACTCAGTTATATGAATTTGTCTTCACTGTTGGGACTAATTTTTACTGTTTTTTTTATTATAATCGGATAATTTGACCTCTTTGAGCTTTGAATAGTTTTGAATGAAACCCTGAGAGAAGTTTAGAGGGGATTTTTTGTGTGTGTGGACTCGGATTAACCTTTAACAATGTGTTGTATTTCAAAACTGTATCACATGATACTTTTTTGGGACTTTACTTTTTTCAGATAAATGTAGCGGAGTAAAAAAGAGACTGGAGTATAAAGAAGTATAAAGTGGCAGAAAAGTGAAATACTTGAGTACAATTACCTCAAATTTACTCAAGTAGCCTACAGTACGTCAGTGAATGTGTTAAGTTAACACATCAATCACAGTCAATCAATTTCCTATAGTTGTTTAACAAATTTTAACATTAAATACCATGTTTGACTTTTCCTTCAGCCCCATGGACAGCTGCCGGCCGGGCCTGCAGGCTTCTGTTGCCTCCTAGTGGTGAAGATACTGAACTGCAACCTGAGAAAATATAATCGAGTTGGCATTTTGATTTCCTGGAGAAATTAGTTGTTCTTGTAGTGACAGGCAACTCAAACTTCACCTGCTGTGCTCAGAGGCAAAAAAACCCTCCTACTGTTTCTCACACAGCTTCAGTCTGGATTTAAATACTGAGGTCATGAGGTCAGGCTCAACCCACCCCATATTGAAATGACTGGCCATCACATTTAGTTTTTAACTGCACTAGCTGCGTGACTCTAGGGATGGCAGTAGCAAAATATCTCAACAACTACTTCATGGTTTATGAAATTTTGTACATACATTCATGGTCCCCAGTAGATGAATCCTGGTAATCCTCTGACTTTTCCTGTAGCGCCACCATGAGGTTTTGAACTGAAAACACATATTGGCTGGATTGCCATTAAATTTGTTAAACACAGTCATGGTCCCCGCAGGATGAAATTGATTAACTTTGGTGATTCCTAAACTTTACATCTAGCGCCACCATCACATCAAATTGTCAATATGTCCAGTACTTTGGTTTATGATCAAATATTTGCAAAACTAATAACAATTCCCTAAACCTCAGATGTGCTTTGTGTTTAGTCCTAATTAGAAAATGTTAGCATGCTAACACGCTGAATTAAGATGGAGAACATGGTAAACAATATACCTGCAACACATCAATATGTCAGCAATGACATTATGAGCATGTTAGCGTGCTGCTAGCGTGGGTAGCAGAAAGGGACAATTTTTTAAAAATATTGAGTCCAAAAAGGTTCCACATGTCAATTTGACAAATTATTGACAGCTCTCTGAGGGACACAGCATCCATCCAGTCAACTTGCACCGAGTTGGATGGCTGGCTGAAAGCCGTGGACAAGTCCGGCCTACCTGGTAAGTATAAAGCCTGAGTCTATCAGCATGGCATTCTTCCCAGAATCCTGTAGCCCCTCCTTGTCTGTGAAGTCCCTATCTGAACAGATGAGACCTGAGACAAGAGGGTCAGCAACCATCTCAGGCCTGGGGCAGCCAAAGAACCTGAGCAGTATTGGACACAACAACAAACTGCAACTGAGCCAGAGAAGTGGTTCAGTACAGAGACAAGTGATCTGAAGGTAGCAAAAGTAGGGATAAGTAAGGGCAGAGGAAGCTGTTCAGGAAGCAGAGGCAAGGCTGCGTCAGAGGAGGCTGGTGGGAGTGGTCACATGAGGCAGAGCTGGTCAAGGATCCTTTCCAACTCCCCCAGGTAAACGGCATCACAGGGAAGGAAGGGCGTCGCCGAGTTCAGGTGGAAGTGAGAGCAGCAGTGGAGGAGCTGAGAACCTGCAAGGTGGTGGGAAAGAAGCAACAGGATGGGAGAATGTGGTCGAGAGGAAAGTTGAGCTCCGGAAAGCAGAGCCTCACTGCATCAAATTTCTCATTCAGGCAGTGTAGGATGTGATCCAAGCCCATCAAATCTGAACACATGGGGCATAGCAGAGACACCAGCATGCCAACGGTGTTCCAAGCAAACCCAGTTGGATGCAGGGGATTCGCAGCCATTCTCCGGCCAGAGCCTTCAGTAGTTTGGTCATCGAAGGAGAGGGGAAGAGGAGAGCCATCCACAGTACCACGATGCGGCAGAGAGGGCCTCAAGGTGGCTGGGGGTCAAAAGAGGAGAGCCACGGAGTCAAAGTAGCTAGCCAGCTACTGGGGTCTGATCAGCCACAGCGGAGTTACCTGGAGGAAGGTGTATAATGTCATGGTGTTGACTCGAAACACCCAACGATTCAAGGAACATTGCTGATAATGTGTCCAGAGACATCAGCAGATGTATGTTCACAGCTTACAGTGTGTACTTGTAGAATATAATCCTCACAACCCAAACATTGGCTACAATCAACAGATTGTAATTGTCTCAAGTTATATACTGATGTTTCAGACTGTTAGTATAGGGATCTTTGAATTGTTCAAAATGTGTGACTTGTTATCACTTTAACTTTGAGCAAAATAACCAAAGAATGTTAGACTGCAGGTCTGTGAGACTGTAAAACATTGCCAGTGTGGGAATAAAATTTTCTTTGCATGTAATCTGTTCAAGATGCTCCTCAGTTCTACAAACTACAGTCAACGGACAACTGATTTACATAAACATGATAATGAGGACTAGAAACTAATCGCTAGCATTTGGATATAGTCACATTTCTTAAAAATTAAAAATTATTGACAATTTTGAAAAATGAAAATACGTAGAGCAGCGTTTTGCACATTGTCATGGCTCAAGTTGGTCAAAATTGCTGTGAAAAATAGCTTACCAGTTTCTTGATACTTGTTGAGCATGTAGTTGAACATTTATGAGCTGTGTGTGTGTGTGTGTGTGTGTGTGTGTGTGCTACTTTTGCATTTGCAATCTGAGCTGTCCATAACAAAGTCTAAAGGATTATTGTTTGCCTATAAAAGTGTCCGGATGAAAAACAAATTAAGGCCTTCTGTTTTTGTGTTCAATTTAACATCATTATATTTCCTAAAAGAAATTATTTGTATGCACAGATTTCTTCTAAATAAGGAGCTCACCAGAGTCATGTAGTTTCCAAATCCCATAATGAAAAATTAAATTACAGATGAAATGTACCAGAATCAGTCGGCCTAAATTGGTCTGTACTTTCATTGTGACGCTCCCTTCTCTCTCTTTCATTTCTTTTTGCCTTCTATTGTATTGTATATCATACTGTTTTTATGTTTGTGGGTTTTTTTTTTTTAATTATTTTTGGGGCCTTTTCTTGCCGTTAATTGCTAGAAACAGTGATAATCGTGAAAGGGGGAGATAGAGGGGACGATATAACGTGTGTCATCAGTGAGAAAAAAGGTTTGCTTCCTAAAAACGCAAAAAAACCCACAAGAATAATAAAATCTTTAGTTAATTAAGTGGTGTAGTGTAAGTGAGTGTAGGTAGTGTAAGTGGTTAATCTGATGTATCTGACGAGTAAAACAACGCTCAACCGTCGCCACCTCTTGGCTGCAGTCTGCGGGGTCTCTTCTCACTGAGGAGCCTCTCGCGAGCTCACAGCGCGCTCTGGAGAGCGCAGCGCCTCGTGCGCCCCCAGCAGTCTCTCTCCGGGACAACACCTGGCTGTGAAAACATCCTGCCTGCCTCGAAATCGCAGATGAGCTGCTGCGGCGGCGGGAGCCTGAAACGACGCCGTCCCCTCCGGCGGGTGAGTGACCGACTGCCCGGTGCGACCGGCATGGATGTGCGGATTCCCCAAATGGCGGAGTGAGTGAGGATGCGCCTCCCCAGTTCCATCTTTGTGTCGGTGTCTCTGTTCACGGCCGAGACCACGGCAGCGCTCTACCTCAGCTCCACGTACCGCTCAGCTGGAGACCAAATCTGGCAAGGGCTCACGCTCCTCTTCACGCTCGTACCGTCCGTGCTCGTGCAGTTGACCCTCACCTTCATCCACCGGGACCTGAGCAGAGACAGACCGCTGATCCTGCTGCTGCACATCCTGCAGCTCGGACCCATAGTCAGGTCAGTGCCGGCTTGTTTATCTCTCATTAATGGTTGGCCTGTCAACAAGCCACGGATACAACTGTGTTCCTAATCACGGTGTCACGTGATGAAACGTCTAGGTGTCGTGTCCACGGGTGATTTTTGCCGTTTAAACATGTCCAGCCCATAAGCTGCTTACTGACGGTTTAATGGATGCATTGCGCACATGCTGTTGTTTTCATTTTCTCCGGCCTTTTGTCTGTGGATGGCTGCATACATGCTGCTGCAGTATGTGCCACTGAGTTGGTTGTGTTCCACACAGCTGGCAGCCACCACTGTCTATGTAGACTGTCAATAAGGTCTCCCCTCACAGTTAGACCATCTTCAGCTGTGTCTGATTTATTCATGACTGCTCCGTCTGAAGGGACATTAAATCACATAAAGAAGAAGCTGACATACTGTTACACACTGATGGAACCTTTAAACACAGAAACCATAATAGGCCTGCTCTTTCTCTGTGTAAGCCCCTGGCCTGACCTGGAGGGACCATCTGCCTCAGCTAGAGGAGCTTAATCCTGCATGTGGAGAACCTCCCTGCTGTCAGACAATGTTGGCAAACAGCAGGAGCAATGACTGAAAACCCATCCATGTCCTGTGATACGTGAACTACAGCTGAAGCGATCAGTAGATTAATCGATTAGTATATCAATTTTGGTATTTGATTAATCATTCCTGTCATTTTTTTCAAGAAGTCCAAACATTTGATTATTTCAGCTTCTCAAATGTGAGATTTTGCTGCTTTTCTTTGTCTTACATTAGAGTAAAGTGAATCTCTGAGTTTTGGGCTGTTAGACAAAAAAAGATTTAATAATTGTTAGTTGCCGGGAGCCACAATGGAAACCTATAATCAGTAGACTGACAGCAAATTAATCTGTAAAATAAAATGGCATTTAAGGTTTTATCGATTTTAAAGAAAAGGTTGGCACATAGCTGCAAGAGCGAACATTATAAAACACAGAGTATAATAAAAACAAGGAGCACATTTTAACTCATCTTCGCTGCAATAAACAACAAGACAGAGAGCGAGGCACCAAACTGGTTTCATTACGTCTTCAATTCCTGACAGGACTCAAGACAAAATACATCAGTAGTGGCTGAAAAAAATGACAGAAAACATTCACAATAATCCCACAAAATATATCCCACAATATCTTAATTCAGTGTGCCGATAATTTCTTTTCCTTCATACAAAGAAAATCTGTTTTTAAGATATTATTAAAATCTAAACAGACATTTTTTTATACAATAGGTCCAAAAATAGTAAATCGACTGAGCACAGTGACTCGTAGGATGGTCTCACTACTAATGCTACTAATGCTTTCAATGGATTTTTAGTTGTTTGGAAAGCAAAAAGCACAAACGCTTCTTAGTTCAAGCTTCTAAATTGTGTATATATGCTGCTTGTTTCTATTTTCAGACATTTTATTACATTTTTCTGCAAATTATTCAGTTGAATGTATCGATAAGTCAATCAAGACAAGGAATCAGCTATTTTAATAACTGATCGTTTATATTCATTGTGCATTACTTTCATCTCCTAAAATGTGTTGCCTTTCTCTGTTTTATTTCATCATTAATTCAATATCTGGATTGTTGTTTGCACAAAAAAGCATTTTGGAGATATTTTATTGATTAAATGAGAGAACAGTTAAATGCACTTCTGGCTTGTCACTATTCAGTAAACCTTCAGCTTGAAGGCATAAACTTAGCAACTGATAGAGACAGTTATATTTCTGGTGACCCAGTAACATCCATATTCATTTTTCCTTGGTCGACCAGTTGAATAGGCGTCACCGGGAGCTTGTTGACTCCCCAGCAGTGGCCCCTGTGGATCTGACCCTGCCTGGCCCGTTTCCCCTCGAGTGTGTTGAGATGATTACTAGACTTCTACATCTTTCCTCAGTCAAGAGCAGATCTAAGAATAGCACCCGGTCACTGTGGCTCCTTATCTCTGACAACACAACCACAAAGGGAAACGTCCATCTCTACAGCTGACAGCACAGCTGCACCACCTCTAATCATCCGCCAAAAACAACACTCATAATATAAACAGACTGCTTATCATTTTTATGTCATACCAGCAGTGACACAGCTGGTTGTGCTGAAAACACTCATCCACTTGTGATCTTATCTAATTAGAAACCTTACTGTAATTGTACGCTGGGCGCTTGTGATCATTTCCTCTGTCACTACTCTACACAGAAGTGGAGTTTAATCTGTCTGTTACGAGTGAAAGTACATTGCTGGCCTTTGACAAGATAATCTTAACTCTAGGTCCACATATTTTATCTTTTTTTTAATACCGTTCAAGTTCCCCGCACTCTGAAATGTCGTTTGCTTATAGTTCCTAGTAACAATACAGAATAGTGTTTGTGCAGAGTTTGACACTAGAAGTCTGTTTTCACTTTTATCTGCTGAAAAAGGAAAGTTTCTCAGTGCTGTCCTTTAATCTGAGTTTGAGACGACATGTACAAGCTGATTTTGTGGCATCAAAACTAACTTGGGAATCAACATGTAGTCCAATATGTATCTTACACATACGGAAACATCTTGTGTCCAGCAGTTAAACTTTTTAATTTCTGCATATTCATAGATTTCTTAGACTATTTTACAACATGCTGAGCTCAGCAGAGACGTAGTGTGGGACTGATCTGTATCTTTTTATCCTTCAATGACATTTTGGTAATGTGTTTAAAATCTGAAAAGCTGCTGACAGACTCAACTTTTCCACTTTCATTTATTTGTATTTCTTTAATCAAGTCAGTGATGTGTTCACTGTGCGTGCCACTCCAGCTGATCACCAGCCTGTCCCTCGGGGCCCCTGGGGCTTAACTCCTCCTGCCCTGCTGTGTTATTGGCTCTGTGCATCAGCGCTGCCTTCACCTCACTTTGACCCAAACTCATCTACTGGCAGAACACTGACTGTGACTGACAGCTCTTTAGACAGTCAGAGAGCTACATGCTGGCATACCAATAGATATTGATGCTGAATATTATATGTAAAAATTATTTCTGGTCTAACTGAGCTAGTGCTGAGACAATTCGGCATCTCATGGACCTTTTATTAAAGCCCGGTTAGAGTTTTTTAAAAAATACCAGTTTTTCTCAGGTTTCAGCTCCTCAGATGTGAGCATTTGATACTTTTATTTCATTACATCATTGTAAACTTAATATATTTTGATTTTGGACTGTTGGTCTGACAAAACAAGGATTTTGAAGGTGCTCTGGGACATAGAGATGGACATTTTATAGACTAAAACATTTGTCAATTAGATAAGTCAGTAATTTAAATAACCATTAGTTGCAACTTAAATTTTCTGTAAAAATGATGCAAAAGTGCCCTCATGTTAGATAAATTATGATACGTGCCCTCTAATTTTAAGGTGTCCTTAAAATGGAGAGGACGTTATGCAGTGCTACATAGGCTGCACCACATGCTAGAAAAGTTTCTGCACATCTGGGCCTCACTGCATGCAGCTGGTGCCCTTTAAATTGATATTAATTTTATAATTATTTGGTAATCCCTTAACTTTTGCTTTCTCGTCCAACACTTTGGTTTATGTTCAAATATTTGCAAAGCAAATAACTCAGCCTCAAATCTACTTTGCATTTAGTGATAATCAGCATTGCTAATATGCTACACTAAGATGCTAAACATACGTAAACATGCTCAGCAAATTAGCATTGTCAATAAGAGCATGTTAACACTTACCTCAAAGCACCGCTATTGACTCAAATATATCAATAACAATGGGGCCAATCTATTCAATTCAATACACTGGAATTTTAATTCCTGTTTAACTTTTGACCAATTTGTTGCTGCACTAGAAAGGTTTACACTTGAAATGTAATTCCTGTTTATTATGAAGTTACTGGTGTACAATTTATTATTTTAATCACAAATAATTCGGTAAATTTATTTCTATGTATTTGTTAGATTTTGTTTCACAAAGTCAAGAGACCAATGTTTCAGTCGAGCCTAATATTGCCTTACATATAAAAGAATGATCCCAGGCACTTGATGTATACAGCTTATTGAGTGATCACTGCTGTTTGATCGGTACTCAGTATCGGCTGATACCCAAAGCTCAGGTATCACCATCAGTACTGGGACTGAAAAAGTAGGATCGGTGCATCTGTGAGCACAACTGAGCCTGATAACTCTCAGTTTCTCTGTTTTTCTCTCTGTTTTTTTATGAGTGTTTTTGAGTTATATGTTTTTATTAATCTAATGGGGGGCCTAATAAATGAAATGAAAGTGGAAAAAGAAAGATCTGCAAATAAATAACTAATGGAAAGTTATCTGCAGCCGTTCACTTTGTCTGCAGCTCTTAACTGCTGCTGTTGTTCCTGCAGGTGTCTGGAGGCGTTCTGCATCTATGGCAGCGTGGGCCGTGTGGAGGAGCCGTATGTCAGCATCACCAGGAAGAAGCAGATACCTCGCGGGGGTCAGTCTGAGGAGGTGGAGCGGCAGGTGGGGCAGGCGGAGGGGAAACTGTTCACACACCGAGCAGC
This sequence comes from Pterois miles, assembly GCA_947000775.1. Lineage (NCBI taxonomy): Eukaryota > Metazoa > Chordata > Actinopteri > Perciformes > Scorpaenidae > Pterois > Pterois miles. The sequence continues at coordinate 8,884,920 of CAMQGK010000637.1, read as the reverse complement.
CTTTGCCCGCACCTCTGTCATTCAGGCCTTCCTGGGATCGGCCCCCCAACTCACCCTGCAGCTCTACATCTGCGTCCTGCAGCGAGGGGTCTCCATCGGAAGAGGTGAGGATGAGGAGGGCGCACGCTCTTTGATTTTTATGGTCACGTGTATCTTCAATCCCTCGATGCCAGTCCACAGTTCCACCATAATGTGGGCTGATCAGTCAAGTGCCATATTGGAAATAAGAGGATGGTGTGTTCATGAGTCAAAGTGGTGTTATGTAACCGCCTCTGATATATCGGGGATGGAAAATGGTGATTCTCGCTGCCAGTCGGTGCAGATCAGGCCGTCCAACTCTTTGTGGGAGCCAGTATTTCGATTCCTGAGAGAGATTTAGTGAAGGTTCACACAAAGTCAAACTAGGACATCTGGTCCTCGAATTAGGACAAAATAAAAGATGTTATAAATCTTGTTTCCTCTGCTCCCTGCAGTCTGACACTTCTATTTCACGCTTACCGATTTAACAGCCTGACTGAGGTGAATGGGAGCTCCAGGGCCTTTTGAAAGGAGAAGTTCACAATTGCTTATATGTACATTTAAACAAGTTTTGCTAGCTGTAATCATTCCTCCTGTTCATACTGGCAATTACTAATAATAATAATAATAATTTGGGATCAGAGTGTCAAAACTCTACACACAAGCCAAATAAGACACAACGCTTTGAGATAAACAACTCACTTCTATGTCAAAATGAAACGCTGCAATCAAAATCAAACAATCCTTTTTCAAAATGGCATTTCTGCAACCAAATGATACACACATGCACCATTTGAACCACTCTCGACACACTGATGAGCGTGTAAGAGGCGAGCTTCCCTAAGGTCTATTTGTAGTGCTAAGACTCAGACTAATTGCTGTTCAGAAGTGTTTTGTGTGTAGGTGAGTGTTGCCAATTTCAGGTATGTTTTGCATTTTGAGCAGAATTGTTTAACTTGTCATTAGAATTATTTTATTATTATTTATTTTTATGGTTACAGCAAGCAAAACCTGTTTGAATGTTCATTTGAGCACCTGAATGTTGGTTTAACCCTCTGGGATTTGTCTAATCATCAGTGAATACGTCGAGCACATTAACATTATTCATTACTCTCATGAGACAAGCTGAGAAAACCAGTTGAAAGTGCTTTTACACAGTATGTCATTATAGATGCATCAACTGTAATATAATTTTATTTCTGTATATAAATAAGAAAGCAATATATTAGAACAATGTTGAACTGCTATAATGAACTGATTATCACACAAGGTTTGTACATTTTAGGCACCAGTGTCATTTCCATGTTTTTTGGGTTCCTGACAGCTTTATACTTTTTTAGACAGGCAACATGAGAAGTCAGACTTATGGCTGAGTTTATGCTGAAAAAAATATTTTTCAGCAAAAAGAACACACACGACACTGGCAGTTTAAAAATAGCTAAACAAAGACAAAAAAATTAAACTATTTTTATACCCCCGTGACAACACAGTCAGAGGTTTATAGCGCTCCATGTGTCCGTCCGTCCGTCCGCTGTCATTTCTGGAGCAGAACTCAGTAACTACCGTATTTTTCGCACTATAAGGCGCACTTAAAACCGCCCAACTGTTTAACTCAGACACTGATGATGAAGGATTTGATGGATTTGTGGAAGAGGAATGAACTGAGTGTATTGTTTTGTATTTCACGTGTTACAACTGAAAAATGTTGAGAGTTATTGAAGTTATTGAGTTATTAAATGAAGTGAATAAAGTTAAGACTTATCTGAACGTTTCGCTTAATGCGCCTTATAATCTGGTGCGTCTTATAGTGCGAAAAATACAGTACTTGAGTTTCAAAGTTGGTATGATGGTTGACAGTTTGGTCTAGTTGTGTCTTTTGGGGGTTAGAAGTCCAGAGTGTCCAATTTTTTTTTAAATTTTGGCCAAAAACTGATTTTCTTCAACTTCAGTTTTGTTTCCGGGTCAAAATATTGCGGCTTCCCGATGTGGTCTAGTTGTGCCTTTCTGAGGCCATGCTCACTTCTGCCTTGTTTGAAATATGAAGCAAAATCAACCTTGATGGTGTCTCTCTTTTTTTTTTTTTTCCATTGTCAGGAACACTGATGGTCATCTCCCTTCTGTCCATTGTGTACGGAGCGCTGCGCTGCAACATCCTGGCCATTAAGATCAAATATGATGACTATGAAGTGGATGTCCGCCCCATGGCTTATCTGTGCATTTTCCTGTGGAGGAGCTTTGAGATCGCCACTCGCGTGGTGGTTCTGGTTCTGTTCAGCTCCGTGCTGCAGCTGTGGGTCCTGCCCGTGGTTCTGCTAAACTTCCTGGTTTTCTTCCTCTACCCGTGGATCCTGTTCTGGCAGAGCCACTCTCCGTTCCCTGAGAATATAGAAAAAACTCTAACCAGGGTGGGAACCACCATCGTGCTTTGTCTGCTCACCTTCCTCTATGCCGGCATCAACATGTTCTGCTGGTCAGCCGTGCAGGTGAAACTCAACGACCCAGACCTCATCAACAAGTCCCAGAACTGGTATCGCATGGCCGTGTACTACATGCTGCGTTTTGTGGAGAATGCCTCGCTGCTTCTGCTGTGGTACATCTATAAAACAGACTTCTACCAGTTCATCTGTGCCCCGCTGCTGGTGCTGCAGCTGCTGGTCGCCTACGCCATCGCCATCTTCTTCATGCTGGTCTTTTACCAGTTCTGTCATCCGTGTCGGAGGCTGTTCTCCTCAAGCATGACCCAGGGCCTGTGGAACTGCTCATCTCTCCTCTGTCTCATGTGCAACTCCACTTCGCCACAGAACAGGCCGATGGGAAAGTCACCCAGCCCTGCCGCACACGAAGAGCGGGCTAATGACGGAGCCCACGACACAGCCAGCGACACAACAGACGACATGCCTAATGAAACAACGTACGACATGCTCGACGACACAATCTATGACACTGCGAATGAAATGGGCAATAATATATGTGGCGAAGTCAACGGTGATATTAGCCACAGCGTATCCTGCAGTGCTTAAAGCATCACAACTGTTTGACGTGCCATCCAGAGGAGCGGCTGACTCATCACACCCTCTGTAACCTTTCAAGTGCCACATGAATCCCTCCGCGAGTTGAGTTTACACTTTTCATATATCCGACTCAGCTTTGTTTTCTACCACTGTCTACTACTCAAACAAGAAGTAAATGTGTCCTTAACTGGAGATGCACTCTGGCTGCAGACCTACGTAGTGTTCACTGCAGTGTGCAGAAGAAGAGGTGGTGCTCACCTGTCTCATCAGCCAACATCCGAACCTGTCATCCTGCAGCCTTTAATTCAAATAAAAACATGGACAACACCATCTTTAGTTTAGGGAGACTGTGTCCACTTATATGCTGCATTACTGATCACAAGACGCCATGCATTTGAATTGATTGTATTTAGTATCTCAGTTTGGCATGGTGGTGTGCATGTGTGGAGCCTGAGATGAACTCCTGCAGGGGGGGCGGGTCTGTTTTGTACAGAGTTTTTTTCTGAAACTCCCTCTAGTTTTATGGCTGCAAGCAATCAGCTTTTTTATTCCTTGATAAGAGCTTTATCATGAATACGCGCTGCTTCTGTGATGTGTTTGTGCTTGATGATGAGATGTTAATCTCCACACACTGTTTAAAGAGCCCGTTCAGTCACCAAACATGTTAACTGTAAAGCACGGACATCTCCAAGCTTAATGTTTCTGCATGTTTACAAAAAGGATTTAAGTGGCTTTGGTTAAAACTGCTGAGCAGCAACAGCTGCACTGATGTGAAATGCTTTGTTTGGATGTATTTGCATTTTTCTAATTCATGCTCGTTACGTCTGTCAGCTGCGTGTCTCATTAGTTAGGATATTTACACCGAGTGCACAATAAGTCGATTATATCTAACTGAAAAATGTTTGGAGTTGTAACAAGTATTTTTGCTTATTTTCAACCATTAATGTATAATTGTGTGTGAGTGAGAGAATGTTAGTGTTGTTTGTTTTTGCACTTATTCTTTTTTGCAATGTATCTGCAGAGGGATGACAACCTCGGTTATCAAACGAATGCTCCTACTGTTTGTACAAATAAGATAGATAAGCCAAAAAAAAATCTGAAAAATCTATTGTACACATTGAACGTTCTCATGCAGAGCACGATAAAAAGGCACTTAAAAAGATAAAATCCTACTTAAAAATCAAAATAAATTTATATTTATATGTGAAAATTGTCAGTAGTTTTATTTTTATTGGAGCTGTTACTACATGCTGACCTCTAGTGGGCAAACACCCAAACTGCACAATAGTAACATTTACCTGCTTTCTGTTAGTCAAACATATTCTGGTTTGTAGATCAACACTCACTCAGATGCAACAACTGTGGATTATCAATACATTTAATGACTGTACTGTAGATATTCCAATAAATAAATTTATTAAACGTCCTTAATGAACTCAGTTTTACAGAAGAAATGAAGGATTTCTACAGAGACGGCCTAGAAAATGTGCATTAGTCTTTCTGACCATTAAGGAAATACACACTCTCATATCTGCACAGTTACGGATACGGACCAGTCATTAAAATATTAATGCAGACTAGTAGAGACACTTCATACAAATAGTCAGGTAGCTACTACAGACTTTTCTTAAATACCAAACTTTTCACAACAGAAACTGTTTAATTTGGGAATAAGATAAGATAAGATAAGATATTCCTTTATTAGTCCCACAGTGGGGAAATTTACAATGTATCTGAACTGAATGTACTGAAGAGGACGAATGTTGACAAGACTAAGAGTCTACAGCCATGCTAGCAGCGCTATGAGGCTGTACTAGGCAAAGCAGTGCTTAAAGGGATAGTTTGGGCGTTTTGAAGTGGGGTTGTATGAGGTACTTATCCGTAGTCAGTGTATAAAATACATTAGATGAAGGTGGGTGCTCCCACTTTGGAGAAGCAGACAGGGGTTACCACACAGAACCAAAGCAAAGTACTGGTGTGGATGAGGGCAGCAGCAAATGTATTTTAGCCACCTAAAAGAAAGGCCCACCTGTAGCCCACGCTATATTTAGAGTACTTTTGATGGTTTACCTTGCCATCAGATGGCTATACAGTCTGCTTCCGACGAGGAACTGAATCTGTTAACTATGCTCTCACCAAAGCAACCACACTCCATTAAATAAAACACTAATTTAAACTCAGAACACAGGAGTGGCTGATCTACTGCTGCCTCAATCAGATAGTTTGTCTGTGACTTTGGTTAGTTTGGATTCAGTCAGTTAGTTTGTCTGGTGGCTTCACTGAGAGCAAAGATGGATATAACGGCTTCAGTTCCCCATCAGAAACAGCTGTCTGAACGTGTATATTCAATTTCATGGCAATCCATCCAGTAGTAGGGGTGTATTAATCCATCAGTCTGGATCAATATATTCATGTAAAGTGAAAACATATCATCTTTACGATACGCCCTTATTTTGAAATTCTCATTAAAAAGAATGGGTTTTTCATTTAAATGTACGTAAAGAGCCCCATAATAAAATTGCCACCTATATTTTAGGTGCTTTTTGTGAGGTGATATACGTGTAACTGTTAAATGGGCGTATGATATCACCCCATATTGAGCGCAGGCCCCTGAATTGAATCAAATCAAAATTGTATCGTGGCAGACTGTGATCGCAGCAAATATCATATCATTGTCCAAAAAAATTGATATAATATCGTATTGTGATGAAACTTGTGATTTACACCCGTATACAAGAGTTAATAATAATGTTTCATTCTGAACCAACCAACAGATGCTGCCATTCCCAGAGCATTGCTGCTAGCATGGCTAAAATCTAATCAAGTTTACATTATGCACAGATTACAACATTTGGGACAACATATGGAGAAAAAATACTTAGTTTTCACTTCTCAACATTTGTTGACCAAAGAACATGTGATGTTTGAGGTGTAATTTTCTTAACAAAGCACTGCTTCAGGTCCCTACAAACCAACATTTTTCCATATGAACGCAGGCTGTTGACTCACAAACCACCACTCTCATCCTGACGTTATGTTGTTTAAGCCTGTGAGGAGATATAAATTACTTGTACATACAGAGGGTATCATCAGAGGATCTTCATGGCTTCTTGGTCACGATGCCATTTCAAGCTTCAGACATGATGGTGAGAGCAGCTCACAGCGCCACAGCAACAGCAAACACGCTGACCACGCAGTACATGGTGCGATTCTCCCACCTGACTGTGCAGCTTCCTGAAAGACACAAAGAAGCAGGAGAAATTACACAGTTGTAGTACTGTGACGAGGAAATGTATTTAGTGGGACATGTTACTAGGGCTGACCGAAGGCTTCGAAGCTTGCCATGGAGATCAGTCAGCATTCAAATGCTTCTTTTTTTGTTTTTTTGTGATGTAAAAGTATGTAATAATATTGTAGAAATCTCAAAATAACCCATGAAATGAGGAATAATTCTACAATATTATTCATTATTCATATTCAACATTAACTATTATTAGTTATTCTTAGACAATATCCCTGTTTTTTGTGTGTAGAGGTGTGTGTGTATACAGTTGTGCGGTCCCAGGCACTGAAATGAGGGAGATGCAGGACAGCAGAAAAACATGTCAGCCTGCTGTGTTACGTTGTGAAGCTTCAAATACCTTAGAGTATTTCTCACCGAAGCTTCAAAGCCCAAAAATGGTATTCAGGACAGCCCTACATTTTACAATTTATCCTGGTGGACAAACTACTGTATGTGATGAAACGCTGTTTCTGAATTACCTCAAACATACAGTATCATTCGTATTTCTGTACTGAAATTCTTCTTGCTTTTTTGCTGTAAATTCTGATGCCAATATATCTGTAATCAGTGGATATTGGTCTGGACAATTTAGCAATCTCTATTAAAGGTCCTGATGTCCCGAAAACTAGAGAGAAAGTCACCAAGTCTGCGACACTGACAACCCATCGCCTCAGGCCTCCCTCCAAAGTCACTTCCCCACAGTTACCATTATGACTTTAAACAACAAAATGAACATAAATAACCGTAAAAAGAACATGGTTATTGCTATTGTTAGTACTCACAGCTGTCAAGCTAGCAGCTTGTGGAATGACAGTCCTGCGACAGCCACAGGTTCTGGATTTTTTCCACTTTTTTGTCAGCAGATTTAACTTAGTGATTACTGTCAGGATGTAATGGGAATTTCAACAAATATAATGAAAATGTTTCTAAAATCTTTACCAATTCTACTATCAAAAGTTTCAAATAAGGGCTAGGTATCAAATCCCAACACCTTTTTGGTTCAAACAGAAATGTACAGTATGTATACATTCATATAAGTATAAATTATTGGTCAGATTCATAATCTTGTACACTTATTTTGCAATCCGATGGTTTCGCATAATAATTATGTAAAACGTAGGGCTGTTCCAAGGTATTCAAAGCTTCGTGGAGCAGCGTGAGGGAACTATATATATATATATATATATATATATATATATATATATATATATATATATATATATATACACACACACATATATATATATACTATATATATATATACACACACACATATATATATATATACTATATATATATATACACACACATATATATATATACTATATATATATACACACATATATATATATACTATATATATATATATATATACACTATATATATATACATACATATATATATATATATACACACACATATATATAGTTCGCTCACGCTGCTATATGTGTATATATATATATATATATATATATATATATATATATATATATATATATATATATATATATATATAGATAGTTCACTCATTTACAAAACATTCAAGTAGGGATAATACCATGGCACCTGTTGTAGCTTCAAAGCATTCAGGTCTGCCCAAGCAAAAAGACTGTATTTAGGCAGAGTTCATGTACAAGTGTGTTTAGACAAGATTTCACATTTGACATTTTGGCTTCTCTTAATAAATGAAAAAAATCCTTAAGGTGTAAGGCGTTATAAAAAGTATTGTTTTGGTATTGGTACTGAAACTCAGGTATCATATTGGCACTGGTATTGAACACATTTAAAAAACAGCAGCTCTAATTATTAGTCCTCTCTCACCATCAGTAGCAGTGTCCCAGTAGCAGGAGTTGGCTGTGTGGAGACCAGCGCCGCTCTTCTGCATGATCGCACAGTTTACTGCAAAACGCCAGAGAGCAGATTTACTCAGTCACATGTTGAATGACTCACATATAAGCTCCACATGTCAACATTACATCTTGAGGTGTTGTACATGTACATGTACATGACGGCCAGTTGGCTCACCTATGTACTTGAACGGCCGTCCTTGTTTCACCAGGTGAGTTAAAGAGTGCTCCACTATACTGGCCGTCCACTGGTTCACTTTACTCTGGTTGTAATCTGTCCCACCAATAACACCTTCGATACACTGAAACAAAGCACAAAGAGAGAGTCACGTACATTGTCATCACATTAAATAGTGGATTTACAATAAAACATTTATTTATGTTTCCAGAATTGAACAGGTACCTCTTTAACTGAGACGTTGACCTCATCGGCATTGAACACAACCTGCAGTCAAATTTGGAAAAGGAAAAACATGGTTAGTTACTTGTTTTTTTTTTTTAAAGAAACCACCGTATAATGTGATATTTTTTTCTACACAACAGTCAATCTGTGCATGCCACAGCAGGTGACATTTTAAAAGTCTTAAAAAGTTTAAATGATTTCACATAATTAACATCCATGTCAACAGCAAGGCATTTATTCTCTCTTGACCTTATCCAGTGGATACACAAGTATACTGTACAAGTCTATCAATGCTTTGTTTTAAACATTTATATGCACACTAATAATTTTGTTGCAGCAAAAACTTTGTTGTCATAAAGTGTTTTGTGTAGATTTAATGTACATGTTGCACTTATAATACGTCTAATAAATCACTCTAGACAACAGGTCCTACCAAATGAATGTAATGTGGTCTGAGCCAAATACAGTGGTGTTAAAAAATAACTCTGTAGGCTACCTCACATCCCTCCAGCAGGTGTCAAATAACTAGATATATTGAGTAGGTAAGTACAGATGTATTTATATTGAGGCTGTCAAAAATAAGGCAAATTTGTTTTCACGCCAAAAATTTCTTTAACACATTAAAGCTGGAGTAAAGACAGTGGTATCATGTGAAATAAGAAAAGACAAGGAAAAACTGGCATGGCCATTTTCAGAGGTCCCTTGACCTCTGACCTCTAGATATGTGAATGAAAATGGGTTCTCCGGGTTCCCTCTAGGAGAACCTTCCCTTTCGAGATAACCAACTTTATGATAATTACACGCAGTTTGGGGCAGGTCATAGTCACGTCAACACACTGACAGCTGTTGTTGCCTGTTGGGCTGCAGTTTGCCATGTTATGATTTGAGCATATTTTTATAGTACACGTAGGGTTTCTGGACAATATTTGTCATTGTTTTGTGTTGATAATACATTTCCAATAATTAATATATGCATATATTTGCATAAAGCAGCATAATTGCAAACTCCCATGCTGATAGGAGTATTAAATATATGATAAATCTCCCTTTAAGGTACATGAAAAAAATGTGTGATTGATCACAATTAAATCATGGACAATAATGCCATTGATCATAATTAAATATCTTAGTCAATTGACAGCCCTAATTTATACATCACTTTGCAAAACTAACCTTACAAAGTGTGTCACAATAAAACATTTAGCACAAAATATACAGTATTGGGATTTCTTTCATTATCAAATCAATGAAGACATGGAATGTCAATTAAAAAACATGTATTGTCTTTTTTTTTTGTCTTTCACTAAATGTAATGAATAATAAAAATGTGTACCTAATATTTGTCATTTAACAAGTTTTCCAATACACATAACATAATACAGCAACAAATTACAGTAAATCAATGAAGAGCAGGTAACAAAACAAATCTGGACACATGTATAAAATAAGAAAGGCAAAAGACAGTCAAAAAGAGGCACAAAATATACTTAAAATACCACACAAATGGAGCACCACGTTTTCATAAAAAAGAAGGAATATTTCCATTATTTTTATTTCTTTATATATAACGTTAGCTATGGATAATGTATTTAGATAACTGTCAGTGTAAACTGTAACTCGCTGTTTATAACAGTGACCGCACCCCGATGGAAACAACCGTTAGCTTTAGCTGGCTAACTGACTAAGCTAGTTAGCTGACTGGGCTAACGTTAGCACACCAAGACGTGCTTGTGTTTGTGTTAGCATTAAAATAAACGTACTTCAAAATAGCATTGTTTAATTACCTCATCTCCAGAGTTATATTCCTCCATCGTTACTGACTCTAATACAGCGGTATGTCTCCGTTTTATTAGTTATATTGTTCCTGTTTACTTCCTGTTGGCTCTGAGTCAAAGAGCTCAGAGAAGATAGCGGCTTTTATTATGTCGCCTCTCTGTGGTGGAGGTCACACACTTCAACTCCAACCACACCAGCACCAGACCACCAGCAACGTTAGAGGGCGTCTCGTTCATATGAAAAAACCCCAATAAATAAGTAAGTAAGTAAGTTAGTAAGTAAGTAAGTAAATAAATAAATTAAGATAGATAGATCATGGTCATGGTATCAAAAGTCCAGTCCGTAACAGGCCTCTATCTATCTATCTATCTATCTATCCGATCCATGAACATGTACGCACTACCAGTCATCAGATACCCCGCTGGGATCATAAACTGGCCAAAGCCACAGATATCAAGACAAGAAAGCTCTTCAAGATGCACAGAGGGTTTCACCCTAAGTCCAGCACCCTGAGACTGTACACTAAGCAGAAAGAGGGAGGCCGAGGACTAGTGAGCGTTAAGGCCACAGTTCTGGATGAAACATCAGAAATCCAAGAATACATCAAGAAAAACGCCCCAAACGATAAGCTGCTGAGTGAATGTCTCAGGCAGCAGAAACCCAATGAGAGCGCAGGAGGAGCAGACAACCTGGAGGGACAAGCCCCTACATGGCATGTACCACCATCAAGTCAAAGAAGTGGCTGATATCAAGACAACCTACCAATGGCTGGAAAACGCTGGACTGACAGATAGCACAGGAGCACTAATCATGGCAGCACAAGAACAGGCCCTAAATACAAGAGCCAGAGAGGCCAGAATCTACCATAGTAGATCAGACCCAAGGTATAGACTGTGCAAAGATGCCCCTGAGACAGCCCAGCACAAAGTAGCAGGGTGTAAGATGCTATCTGGATCAGCGTACATGGAGAGGCACAACCAAGTGGCTGGAATAGTGTAGAGGAACATCTGGACCCAAGGACCCAAATCCCATGGGCCACAGAAGGGGGCCGAGATCAACAGTACCAAGGTTCTGTGGGACTGCAGCTTCCAGACTGACAACCAGCTCCTGGCTAACCAACCGGGACAAAGAGCAGAAGAGGGAGGTGGTGATAGATGTGGTGAAACCGGCAGACACCAACATCAGAAAAAAGGAACACGAAAAAGCTGAGCAGTACCATCGATTGAAAGAGCAGCTGGAACAGATGTGGAAGGTTAAGGCTAGCGTGGTATTGGGGGAGCTCGGGGCAGTAAGCCCCAAATGGAGAGAGTGGCTCCAACAGATCCCAGCAACAACATCTGAAGTCTCAGTACAGAAGAGCATACACATACATGTATGTGTATGCTCATGTACACATGTACACATACATGTATAGATATTGTATTAGATATTGTATTTTATAGAAAATATAGACAATATAATAGACAATAACACTATATAAAACTAGCAGTCACGGGAGAAATACATGATAAATAATCCTGTTTTAGATTATTAATTGCTAGCTGCTGAGATGATTCTGATGGTTTTAGGTCTATTGTCCAACTAGGTCCACTGTGATTTTGGGTTTTCATTATTGATGTTGAATGTGAAAATACATGTATCTGGACAATTTTAAAAACAATGTTTTATTTGAGATAATCTTTATGGGTTGTTATTTTTTGCTTGTGCAGTGTTCTGCAGTGCAGCTGTGGACCTATGAATGAAATGTTTGTCTTCTTACAGTGTCATGCAGTGAGCTATGTATATATGTTTTATATAATAAATATATGTATACAATATAAAGAATAATATATTAATATAAATATATCTATACAACTGTGTATATATACCTTGTAAATATAAAATTTGTTTTCTTTTATATTTCTTCTTTTACTGTTACTTTACATACATATTGTTTACATATTTATTGTCTATTTTATTCTTTATATTACAAAAAATAATAATAATAATTTATTTTCTGTGCCTCTAGCATAGAGTGAGCTGCAACTACATTTCACTGTGCAATCCTGTGTAACGACAACAATACCTTGAATTACTGAATCCTTGAATATAATTAGGGAAATTGTTGTTTTCACATGTAATCACGCTACATGATATAAATTGCACAAAAATGTGAAATTTCCACATGATAATATGTTTCATGTGTGCTTTTTTTTAAAGGTTGAGCTCCTATTATGATGTAATGCAACGTGGCACACAACTAGATGTGTATGTATTTAATTTTTCATTTTATTGGTTATTTATTTAACATGGGCACTGTGGTGTAAGCTATACAGTCCTCTTATTTTGATAGTGTTTCCCTCCATATCACCATCTCTTCACAGCCCAGTCTGTTGAGTGGATGCCCAACCCATTTCCTTCAGCTACATTCAGTATTAAACAAACTGTCACTCTGCAGCACAGCTCTGGCCACAGAAATACAGACTCCCAGAGGATCTCAGTGGGGAGATCCATAATACATAATGTACCACCGGTGACAATAAGGAGTTTCCCTGAACCTGTTTAGAGCACAGCACACTGCAGTATAGATCATAATGACCCAGGACAATGGGGTCATTAAGTGTGTTTGATAAAAACAACAGGAGTTTTTGCAGAAACAACTGTCGCATTGTCAGAAATAAGCCTATTTGTGAGGGTTGACACGCGCGCGCACACACACACACACACACACACACACACACACACACACACACACACACACACGCACACAAACACACACACACACACACGCACACAAACACACACACACACACCACGCCCCCTCCTGTCGGGAACACCCTGGCTGTGGATCTCTGCGTTCAGACGGTGCCGAGGCGCACCGACGCACTCACGTCCGATCCCCGTGTGATCCCAGGTCGGACTCTCCCAGCCTGCCGTGCTCTCCCGTGCCGCCTCCCCGCCGCTGTCCGTGGCCATCAGGTAAGACACCGCCGCTCTGTAGGTCAACCGGCCGCACACCGGGACACCAAACACCGCCGCGTTTCCTCTGACATATGGCACAGTCAGCCGCTGTCCGATTGTTATTTGTGTATTTTCCCTTTTCTCTTCATGGGGAGGGGGGGGGGGGGGGCTGTCTGTCCACCGTCACACCACCATCAGACCACGACCTCGCAGGATTAGTCACACATCAGCGGGACCAGACAGCCCCACTTCCCCGGCTAAAGTTGAGCGCGTTTGGGCAGGTGCAATGCAGCAAAAAGCTCCTTTTCTGGTTTCTTGTTTCCTCCCGCAGGTTTCGACGGTAGATTAACCTGCAGTCAAATCAGCTGAGTTTAATAGTGTGCTGACTATATGTTGCATGAATTAACTTGCTGACTGGAGAGGCTGGACACCCATCATGTCATGATATGGAGGGCAGCGCTTAGACGAGGAGGGGAGATCAACTGATCACCTGATGTGACTTTACCTTTTTTAAAGCAAAGCGACTCGCTGTTAATCAGTTTAACGGTCCTGTAATTGTTAATTAATGATGACCTTGTCTGTGGTAGTTTCACGTGGAGACACCAGGATATCCCAGTGCTTTTCAGGGAAGACAGGTGTTACTGAGGAGATGCTAGACGTTCGTTTGCAGAGCAGGTTGGATATCTGGTTCAGTGTCCTGAAGGTGCAACCAGGTGTGGAGACGTGTAAGGTACGTTACACTGATGTAGCACCGTGCTGCTGGCTTCATTACTATTCACCTCAGTTTAGCTGGTGTTTAGGCTCTGTGTTTGATGCTGCCTCTCACAGCAGAGAAGATGTCAGATCCAGTTTGAGATTAAAGAAACGTGAAGCTTCTTTTGAAGGTGGTGAGATTGTCAGCTGCAGGATTTGAAGCCTCTGTTCAGGAACCAGAAGTCCTCATACTGTTGGAGGCCAGAAGACATGAAGCAGGTCAGGATGTATAAACTACAATATGGCTGTAGGGCTAGTTTCATTGTTTAATCAATTTAAGGCTGCAGCTAATGATTATACTCATTAGATATAGTATATAGTAATCATCAGTGACTGGTAATGTTTTTTTTTTTTTTTAAAGAACTGATTATTCGTTTGGTTGATGAAATGTCATCCGACCTAGGGATGCACTAGTACTGGATCAGATATCGGTCCGATATCGGTGACAGGGAGGCTGATCTATTCTATTCAATTCAGTGATTATACTGTATATTATATACTTGCATATTAATTCCTGTTTCGGTTTTGACCAATTTGTTGCTGCATTTAAAATGTTTACAGTTGAATTGTAATTCCTGTTAATTTTGAAGATTTTTTTTTGCTGGTATACAATTTATTATTTTAATGATAAATAACAATTCAGTAAATTTATATATAATGTGTGCATATGCAGTGTATATATATATTAATACAAATAATATATATGTAATTATGTAATTTATCAAGGGAAAAATGCAACTGTTACTTATTTCAGATTCAAATATGAGGATTTACTGATTATTACATGGAAAATCTTTGAGATTTAGTGTGGTAGTCAGATAAAACGTGCAGTTTTCTGGCATTAATATGAACAATGAATTGCTCTAGAGTGGCAAGGATTAACTTCATTAGAAAATGATCGATGGATTTACCGCGTTTTTTTTATTTTATTTGACTGTAAAGCGAAGATATATCTGTTTGGGACAATTGGTTCAAACCAGGGATGCACCGACCTGACTTTCCAGTCCATATATATATATATATATATATATATATATATATGTGTGTGTGTGTGTGTGTGTGTGTGTGTGTGTGTGTGTGTGTGTGTGTGTGTGTGTAATTACAAAGTTAGGAAAGCAATGCTGAAGTCAAGTCTGATGTTTCCTTACACATAACAGAATGATTCCCGTCACTTCCACACAGTGAGGCATACAGATTATTAATTTAAAACTGGTGGTATCGGTAATCTGTATCAGCGGATACCCAAAGCCCAGGTATCAGTATCACTATCGGGACTGAAAAAGTCGCATTGCTTTATAAAACAAACAAAAGCAGTAATCCTTGCATTGAGACACCAGGTTATCACAGGAACAAGGTACCTAAAGATGAATCGATTGTTTTCTAATGATTGACAAGTTGATTAATCGATTAATCTTTGCAGCTCTAAATCAATTCATTGTTCAGATTTAATGTCAGATAATTGTGGAGAATTACACTTAAAATTGCTTTCTAAATTTCAAAGATTTTCTATTTACGCTGATGTAAATCAGAGAAAAGCAGCAAATCCTCACATTTGAGTCAGAAATAAGTAACAGTTGATTTTTTTTTTACTTGATAAATTACTTAATTTGCTTTGTTGTAGACAGTTAGATGAAACAATCAGTGCTACTCTCACATCTGTCCAGCATTAATCTTCTCCTTTTAACTTGAGAGCCAGTAAGCTGATTTCCCAAAGTGTTTATTATCTGGTGCTGTAATGATTATTCTGTTATCAAAATGACTACTTGATTAAATTCAGCTTTAACTGAAATACTGAAGATTGGTTTCAGGTTACAACTAAAGTACTAATTTAACAGCATGGTTTAGTCTTGTTTACTGCAGTTATTTTGGCAGCAAGTGTTTTTAATTGGCCAATTTAAGCAGCCAATGTACTGTAGTCTGAAAAGGTCAATTCAACTCATCAAAATGGCTATTAGACTGGTCAGACTGGCCACTAAAAGGACCAAAGGGGCTACTTACTTACACTGACAAAGTAGCCACAGACAATATTTAGCCAGTATTTTTTTTTTTATCAGCCATCAGATCTGCGTGTTTAAGACTGGAAACAGCTCTAAATTGAAAGACAACAAGCTAAAATAACGCCCACAAGTTCATACATTATCTTAAGGATCATTATGAAGCCCTGTAATTGGATGCAATATTAAAATAAGCAGCCTTAGTAAAAGCTTTCCCGTAAAGAAAATATTTTAACATCCCTGAGTAGGTGATATAATAGTGCTGTTGTTTTCATGAACAAACCTTTGCTGCATAAAAAATAAGCATTCTACCATATAATTTGTCATAGTGACGCCTCTTTAAATTGGTTCATTTGGCTCCTGTAAGCAGTAGATTCACTATCTGCTGAGGGTGTTTTATCATTGTCACGAAGAGAATAGCTCCTTAATGATAACCAGGGTTTTATACAGCTCACAAACACAAGGCTCCTGGAGGGGGAATAAATGGGTGAATAAAGGAGGAGAAGCCAGGGAACGAAGGGATTCCCTGATTTCTCTCCATGCAGGCAGCCAGAGCTCATCCAGCGGAGCAGAAAGAAGCCCTGGGGAGTGCAGTCACACTGCATTAGAGGTCTGCGTCTCCAAGATCTGCCAACACACAGTAGAAGAGTGTGTGTGTGTGTGTGTGTGTGTGTGTGTGTGTGTACGCGGGCACATACATTCACACTTGTATGCGTTATTATCTCAGGCGTTTCTGTGACAGGCTACAGCTCATGGTGCCAGACTGATGTATTCTGACCTACAAAAGCCAAAATGCTGCGACTCCACGTTCGGTCAAGACTGAGTTGAGACCAGAATCTGAGTTTTTGGTATAATTATTGTGCAATCAAAATGCATCATTACCATGAAAACAGCATGTACAATTAGCAGTAATTACAAAAAATGCACTTTAACAGCTAAATCAAGAGCACTCTATCAAGTGGAAGCTAACTGGTGATGTAGCCATAGCTAGCAAAAACTAAAATAAATTTACTGATTTTACCGTCGCTGACATAGTCACTGTGACGTCACTCATTGATTTGTGAGCTGCTGTTTTGAAGCCTCGAGTTTGGCATTTTGACCATCACCATCTTGTTTTTTTTGTGGTCGCCACCTTGGTTTTTGGCTGTCACTGTTTGGGGAACCAGAAGTGATACGAGAGGGTGGAGCTAAGTACAGCCGAACTTTGACTGAACTTTTGAAGTGTTACCCTTAACGTATCGCACCACTCGAAATTCGTAACTGTAGACTATAAGAAGTGGATGTAGTTACTGACGTCATTCATCAGTTTGTGGACTGGCGTTTTGAAGCCTCGAGTTCGGCATTTTGGCCATTGCAATCTTGGTTTTTGGTTGTCGTCATGTTGGCTTTTGAAGTGATATGAGAGGGTGGAGCTAAGTAGTACCAAACGCTGAAAAAGACATTTATAGGCAAAAAAAATTAGAATTAACTTTCATGAACTGAAAACAGACTGTGAAAGGGTTAAAGATCTAAGACAAAAACTCCTAAACCGGGCAACGCCGTGGTAGCAACCTGTCAATCACAAGGTAGCCACACCCTAAATTATCCCCTGCTTTATGGTCTATTCGACTCTAAATGAGACCATAACTTACTAAATGAACATCATGCTGTACTGAAGAAGACTTGAAACTAGCGATCAAGACCATAAACTCATGTTTACAATGTTTACTGAGGTAATAAATCAAGTGAGTACGGTCATTTTCTCATAGACTCAATACAATCAGACTTCTTTTTGCAACCAGAAAAGTCACCCCCTGCTGGCTGTTAGGAACAATGCAAGTTTTAGGCACCTCCGCATTGGCTTCACTTTTCAGACCTGGAAGTTGTTGTCTGCTTGAGACACACATTGCTGTAATGTTGCCCTTCAGCAGTGGTGGAAAGTACATTTATACTACTAGTAGTACTCTTGAGTACAGTTTTGAGGTGCTTCTTATAAATCACTATGTCCATTATTTCAAATATATTATTCATTCATTCATTCATCGTCAACCGCTTGTCCCGTTAGGGGTCGCGGGGGGCTGGAGCCGATCCCAGCTGGCATTGGGCGAAGGCGGGGTTCACTCTGGACAGGTCGCCAGTCCATCGCAGGGCACATAGAGACAGACAACATAGAGACAGACAACCATTCACGCTCACATCCACACCTACGGGCAATTTAGAGTTCAAATATATTATATTCATTTAATTTGCAACCAGAGGAGTCGCCCCCTGCTGGCTGTTAGAAAGGATGCAAGTTTGAGGCACTAGAGCCGCAGCATCACTTTTCAGACCCTGGAGTTACTTACTGTTCCCAACTAGCGCTACATTCAAAGTTCAAATTATTTCAGCTTTGGCCTTGGTTGCTGCTGACCTTTCAAACATGAGCCACATATAATATTAGCTTATTAAACATACTACTCACTGCTTTCTGCCTTTATAGTGCAGTTCTGCTGACACCTCCTCTGTCTCTCACACAAATCCTGTCCCTGTATTCTCATGAGCAGGACAAGTGTAATTGAGATGCTCATAAAGCCTGCCTTTAAACTGCGAGTTACATTGAATATTAGCTTATTAAACCTACTATAATCTGCATGATTATATCCAGATTAACTCTGCTGATGACCTGAGCTGCTGCAACAAAGCTCGTCTGTGCTGTTGCATTCAGTAACTCTGATCTCTGTAGCGTCGTGTTTTGCGGGGTTTCCCCTCCCTCCCACTCACTGATGCTCCTCTTTATCCATGGCTCTCTAGTGCATTCCCCGCTTGGTATGCAGCCTGTAGCCCCATGCCGCCTCAGAGATGCATCGCGTCCCCATTCAATCACGGCTGCAGCGAGGCAATCAGTGGAAGCCCGTCCACAGACACCAACACTGCAGGTGTGGGAGGGCAGAGAAAAAAAACACAGCAGAAATGTAATTTGGAGGCAGTGTTGAGTGGAATGACTCAGTTGGGTAATAGATTGGTGGTCAGGGAGTGATGCCTCTGTGCCCTCCCTAAACCTCTAATATGTATGGATACATGCCATCCACTGTGGGCCTCCGAGGTGTTGAACTGGCCCTCTGAGCGGGATACTGGGACACTTCAACCTGCAAATGTGCGGATGCACGCGTCCTCCAGATGAACCCTTTCATTTCAAATGGCATCATTATTTTATTATTTCTCAGCCCCAGCATTTTGACCAGGGTGTGCTGTGTGGAAAAGTCAACACAGCTGAGCGTACATCAAACACTGACATTAATTAGATTCATTGTTAGCGAGTCGTGCACATCAAGGTGTTTAATCAATAAATATATTTGAACAGATTAATAAAGACAGCTGTTATGATATGACTGGGAGTCACAGCCTTAGTGTAATTAGAAACATTAAATACAACAAGCATGGACTGAAATTTTTCAGTTTTAGTGGGAAAAAACTGATGACATTTGAAGGGATATTATTAGAATTTTATGATATTTTAAAGATTCAACATGCAGTTTAAGTACATTGTAATCAATTGGATTTGAGCTTGAAAGGTCATTCTTGACCTTGAAAATAATCTTAACTAAAGGTCAATTTACTAGCTTTTTTGAGAGCTTTCAACCATACAAAATATCCTTATACAACGATATCTTATGAAAAATTATTACTCAAATTTTGTGCATTTTACTGCAAATATCCAGCAATGTGACACGTGTCAATTTCCTCTCCAGTTATTTAAAAATAAACCTCTGCCTTCACAGGAAAGTACATGGTTATGCAGAATTGGTTGCTCTTTATCCTGATTTCGTGGGATAGTTGCAGATTACAGTGCATTACTTTTTGGAGGTATACTGCAGCTTGAACGGTGTATGCCAGCAGCCTGAACCAGGACATGCAGTTGAAACTGTGACATGCACTAGTAAGCTATTGTAATTGGACTTGGAGTTTATATTCTTTTATTAAAACAATTAGATTTGTACAGTATGCGCATGTGATTTGCATTAATAACACATTAGAAGAGTGAATAAGAAATGATAAACAAGACTAGTCTACAGCCATCATGCTAACAAACACAACGCTGACATTACGGATATATAATATTTTCAATGGTCACTATCATAGTTTAGTATGCGATGGTGTTACTGTACTTTCTTGCTGTGGCACATTTTGTGAAAAAATTTAATTTAGTAATGAGAATTGTTAACCACGATCTCTCTATATGAGAAATACTGTGAAGATACAGTTGTATGGACAGACAACATTCAGTGAAAAGCTAATACAAGGTAAAGTGCATGAAGGTGGAGCCTCTGAACCTGAACTTCAAGGCAGTAGACAACATTTTGTTCTCCATCAGGTCCATCTGATCTCTTATCAATATAAGCTCACATACTTTATAATGTCACTACAGGTGGAGACTCACAGGTGCAGGATAAAACTGTAGTCCTCTGTTTCATACACATTTTAATCCCATAATCTTGAGTATTAATCATTAGTTTCAGTAGGACGTCCTGTAGACCTCGCCCATATTTGTAGTAAAGGGCAAAGTCCACATAGAAACTCACTGTGTTGGTTATTAGCACAGAGACACATTGTCTACATGCTGTAGGAGTTCATTCATCTGTGCGCATGTAACTGTCTGTTTTATTTCCTCTGGTAGTTGCATTGTGTACCTGATGGTAAGAGCCATCTGGACTGTCACTTAGAGATGTTCTGTGTTGAAAGTTTGCATCTGTTTGTTGTTACGTGACTCTGTACTCATCAAATTCAGTGCTGCTGGTGAAGGTTTTCCCCAAATTGCTTTGCTTATACAGACAGGGGTATCACTTTCTAATAAGAGCCTGTTTTATAAAGAGTGTCTAGCCTGTAAATAATAGTTTTGTTATAGATTAATAAGTCATACTAATGATCGGTTATAAACCATTAATAAGAACAACTCTTGGGTTGGCAGGCTGCTGGTGTTTATCCTCCAGGATTACACTTCCTGCAGAACATCTGGACTAAATAAATCCTCCAAACTACACAAGAAAATATGTCGTTAGTCTGAGCCCTCCATGTCAACACGCCATCGTTTTCTGTCTATCAGAAGGACAGTATCTTTTATATATCCAAAAGTGTTACACATAAATTATTTTATGGTGTGACAACATTATGGTTGAGGTTTGGTTAGGTTTAGGGAAACTTAAAATACAACGTCTTTAAGGTTAAGGGACCTTTGTTGTCATGGTCATAAATGTGGTTAAGTTAGGGAATGATTGGTTCACAGTATAAAGAAATTAGTGTTGACTGTTGGTAGGAAATAGAAAACATACAGTGGTCTTCCCGTGTTAAAGTTTGACATTTCACCCATCCATCCACTCCCTATAACAACATATTGACATTTATAATTCTGGATGTCTTGCTGATTTTTTGCTGATTTTCGTTCAGATTAAACAAACATTAATTAGTGAGCTTTAGAGGTGTTTGTAGGTGGATATCTTTGGAAAAGCCAGGCTAGTTTTTATATAAAGCAAACCATCTGGAGGTGGTAGCCTTATAATAAATCTGAAATCAGAGTCAGAAACAGGTTTGTTGCCAAGTAGGTTTTCACTTTCATGAGCCTTGGTTGTGGTGCATAACAGTCAAAAGTAGGAGAAAATACTAGCACTGCAGAAAGTAGTCGAAATATTAAAAAAAAATACATTTACAGCTCTGAGAGCGCAGACTTCCGCCAAGGCCATGCCCTACCTCGCAATGTTACTGAAAGTGCAAAAGATTTTGTTCATCCGCCACGTGATTCGGATCTGCTCCGAAATTTAATGCTACACCTTTCCACCAAGTTTAATAAAAAAATCAGACCAGAAGTTTTTCCGTAATTGTGCTTACAAACAGACAAGCCAACCAAACTGAAAACATAACCTCCTTGGAGGAGGTAATAAACACGTGTGTAGTGTATATTCTACAGCAGCGGCAGCATTTATTATACTGAAAATCACTCCCAACAGCATATTAATAAGAAAATGACTTTACATGCAGGAGTCTTAGAATCGTACAGGACTGACTGTTGAGGGTAGTAATGTTTCCATTAAAAAAACTTAACATTTAACATAACATTAACACTTAATTTAACATTTAACTTAACATTAACACTTACATTTCCTTCTTTTGTTGCATGCAGCTTTGTAAAAGGTCCTTGCTGCTTTTGTATCTTAGCTAGCAGCCCCTCAGCTGTCCTCTCCTTCTCATCTGCAGACAGGTTTCTGTATTTTTATGCATGTTTTGAGTCAAAGTGATGGCTCAAGTTGTATTTTTTGAATACAGCAACTTGTTTATTGCAGACTAAGCCCACAGGTTTACCGCCAACCTCCGAAAAAAAACCCTTAGCAGTCCATGACTTATTATCGATGTGCCGCCTCAGCAGGTGACGCTACGTCAAACATCACTCATGTCAATTTATATCAATGTCAAGTGTGACAGGAAGAAGCACACTAACAATACACAAGCATTTCAAAACAAAAGCTATTTTCTTTATTGTTTTTTTAATTAAATGGTGTGGTTTGTCTGAGACCTCCTGGCCTGGGCAGAACCACCACAAGGGCCGGTTCTAGCCCACATGCTGTATAATGCCCAGGTCTGTTCTACAGTATTTGAGAGTGGTTTATCTTCTCGTCTAACTCCAACAAAGTGAATAATTAAGCATACTTCCCAAATACCAAAATACTTAATAATGACCGACCATAATAACTTAAAAAACCTTAAAATTGTTCTTATTTATGGCTTATAAATTACAACTAATCTATACAACCTCTATTAGCCACTAATAAAGCCATTACATCCTTAATAAATGGTATCAGAATGTGATACCAACGAAGCAGCTAATTGCAAAGTGCAAGTTACTGAAGCATCTCTGAAGGCTCTATACGTACAGGATTCAGTAATTGTCAGGATGCCCTTTCTGTTGAGATATTGTGGGCTCCAAATATTTTTTCCTGCATGTTGCTTATTTTACAGATGCAGTTGTTTTGGCTCATAAAAAGGATTTTTTTTTTTTCTTCAGATATGTGGGCTGCTGAGAGCTCGCATGTAGAGTAGAACTGAACTTGTTTTACTGTTTCATAAGTTTTGTGTTTGAATGAAATTCACCAAGATGAGCCTCAGCACATAAAGTCTTCTGGCGTCTGATCAGTTTGGAAAGAGGTTGACAAGTGGCTCTTGATAACTGTTAATACATCCTTTTAAAAATCCAGGAGTGCTCTCAAACAGCAGCTTGTCTTTGCTGCAGGATCTTTATTCATCGATCCGTCCCGGAGGCTCAGCCAGCCCAGACACTTATCTGTCCTCCAAACGCTGAATTTCATTGTGCGTCTGTCTCCTCTGTGTTCAGGCCACACTAATGTACCCACATACAGGGTAATAAAACTGAAATGACACAAAGCTAATCTTAAAAGAAAATCATAATCCATTAGCATCCACTCAGTTTTGAATTACACATGCAGTTCAGCTGTTACACTCTGATTAATGGTAACACTTCTCTGCACACTCACGCACACACACACACACACACATACACACACACACACACACTCAGAGGATTCCCTTCTGCCCATTACCCATTACGGTAGTGCATCGAAAAGACAAATTGCAGTAAAATGTGACAGGCAGGCAGCAGTTAAACAGGAATGAGTGCTATGAAATATTCAGCCATGTTGGTGAAAGGAGAGGGAGCTGTTTATAACCTGAACGTCTCTCTCTTTCTCTCTGTGAAGAAGCAGCAGAGGCCATGACTGAAACTGGGTTAATGAGATCTAGCCTCAATCTAAAAACCGCTCGTCACTTGTTCTGTAAGTGTTCGTACATGGAAATCTTTTAACACGCTGTATAATAAAACAGTTTTACTGCGGAAAGTTTTCCTGAAAGATGCACGTCATAAAACATCACACATACCGGTAATCCTATTTTTTTTTTTTTATCATAGGTTTAGCTGTTGATAATCTCTGACAGAGTTCCTTAAAGATCTGTTTCTCTACATCTTTCAGATTGCAAACACTCTGCACTGAATGTGCGTGTTTATCCAACAACCAGACGGCCTTCACTTGAACCGTCTCACAGTTTCTATCGTAAACCCAAACGGTGCCAGATCTGTGGTGTAGAAGGCAGACTGTGGCTTGAAATCTGGACCATTTCACTGCTGTTTCTGGCAGAAAAAATAGCCTGCAGACATGGTAAGAGTTGATTAGATTGAAGATTGAGGATGAAAGAAGCTTTTGTTTGCTGCCTCGGTCGCCTGGTACACAGGAAGCTCTTGTCCTCACAGGTATACTGGGGCAGGTGGGTCATCGCTATGTTCCCAGACTCCAAGTGACTGACGGAAGATTTTGGTAAGGGATATCTTCGCAGTCCAAACTGCAAAAGAACGAACAAATGCAGCGTGAATGGTAAAAATCTGTTCAGCCGCTGTGGAGATGGTGTAGATTTCAGCATCAGTAGGCTAGAAACGTGGGTGGGTGATTTCAACATATTGACCCAGTTAACATAGCAACAAAAAAACATTGCTGACAACATAAAACCATTGAAAGGTCTCCTTAATGTGTCATATTAAAAGTTATTGAGCTGGAGAACATAGATACGCTCCCCAATAGCTGCTGATCACTTTCTGGAAACTGAAATTTTGCCAATACTTCAGTTTATGACTAAATACCTACAAAACTAATGATATTTCCTCAGCTTCAGTTGTGCTAATTAGCAAATGTTAGCATGCTGAGCTAAGATGGTGAACAGAGTAAATCTTATACCAAAGACGGTATATTGAAGGGAAGGGAAAGTCAATATTTCGTTCTATTACAACATCAGCACCCAGCAGCAAAGCTATGCAGCCGCCATTTTGGACTGAAAATGACTACTGGACACCAGTAAAACGGCCGCCTTAAAAAGTGCCATACAAAAGTAAAACTAAATTATTTCTCTTCTATTGTCATATTCTACCAAAATGGCCTGTGTTGAACAACAAAATATGATAAATATAATAAGCGTTTTCAGTCCAAAATGGCGGCAGCGGCTGTTTCGAGTTTCATCTCATTGCTAATAAAAATGCTAAGCATAGTCATTGTTAGCATGCTGACATTACTGACGATCAGCTCACTTATCTGTACCGAATAAACCCATTATTAATCTTAATATTTTCTGCATTATATGAAATATTAAATCCTACCAAATCTGGTTTTATTTTTTACTAAGACTGTCTGTCTGCTGGCTTTAGACTCCAGTCCATTTTATCTTAGGTGATACAATTTTTTTTAACATGAATTAGTTTTATAATACAGCATTAAAATATAAATTATTTATAAAAAGATTAGCTTCATGCAACAGCGACCACAGAGCTACTGCTGTGTTTTAGCTATGATCAGGAGGAAAGGTCCTGTTTTGTATTTCTCCCACGTTGAGTTTTTTTAAAAGGTTGCTGTGACTTCCAGAGAGATGAAAAAAAAAAAAGTTAACTCGCACTGAAGTCATCACTGAACAGCTCATTTAACTTTCTTGCTCTGTCTCCCCTTAAAGTCCAGATCTCTCTTCCTGGTCGACTTTTATTTCTCCTGTCACACCCAACAACACAACACGACTAAACCAAATCATCCATTTTCCGCCTCTGGCTCTGTGCTCCCTCTCTGCCGGTCTGTGTGGAGGAGTGGCAGCCTCTTCCTGAGCCCACGCTGCCCTTTCCTCTTAATTAGTGGGTGAAATGACACAAACAACCCATCAACATGAGGGCATGAAGCAGCATTCAGATAAGACTGATGCAGGAGAGTTCAGTGAAGGTGAAAGCAGCAGAAAGTGGATGGAAGAACGCTGGGAGAATAAGAGAGGATAGCTGATAGAGAAGCTCTAGATAAGGTTTTTAGAGGCACTAACGCTGTTGGTTTGTTTTTCCTATTTTCTGCTCCATTGAGCCCTGCAGGGAACTGTGGAGGCCTGCTGGAGAGGTCATTACTGGCGACAGCTACTGTGAGAGTCTAATGTTACGGTAGCTGTGACATGTCTGCTCCATGATTGCAAGGACGTCCTTTTAAATGTTAGTCTTGGTTTGGCTAACTAAAAAATGAAAACTCTGAAACACAGTAGAAGGGGAAATATTGAAATCATTTACTGAAGAAAAAGTAATCGAAAATGTTAGTGTAAAATGTACTTAAAATATCAAAAGTAAAAGTATAAACTAAATGCAGAAAAATGTGTAGCCTACTGTTGTATATACCATAGGTGGGCGAGGTGGAACCAGTTTTAGCAGTTTTGTAGCTTAATTCATAAGCTTGTCATGCTTTGAATGGAAAATAATTGGTAAAATAACTAGCAGTTAAACCTGTAGGATATTTTTAGTGAGAAATAAAGTATTTCCCTCTGAAATGAAGTGGACTACAAGCATAAAGTGGGCTGAAATGGAAATAGTGATGTCGAAAAAATACCTCAAAACTGTACTCAAGAGTGCTCAAATAAATGTACTTTCCACCACTGCTAAAGGGCAACATTAATTTACATTAACAATGTCTGTTTCAAGCAGGCGGCAACTTCCAGGTCTGAAAAGCGAAGCCGAAGAGGAAGTGCCTTAAACTTGTATTATTTCTAATAGCCAGCAGGGGGCGACTCCGCTGGTTGCAAAAATAAGTTTGATAATGTAGAAGACTGTGAGAAAATGAGCCTACTTCTCACTTGATTTCTTACCTCAGTAAACATGAGTTCATGGTCTTGATCGCTAGTTTCAAGTCTTCTTCAGTACAGCATGATGTTCATTTAGTAAGTTATGGTCTCATTTAGGGTCAAATAGACCATAAAGCAGGGGATGATTTAGGGTGTGGCTACCTTGTGATTGTCAGGTCGCTACCATGGTGTTGCCAGGTTTAGGAGTTGTTTTTGTCTTAGATCTTTAACCCTTTCACAGTCTGTTTTCAGTTCATGAAAGTTAATTCAAATTTTTGGTTGCCTATAAATGTCTTTCCATTATTCGGTACTACTTAGCTCCACCCTCTCATGTAACATCAAAAGCCAACATGGCAACAACCAAAAACCAAGATAGTGATGGCCAAAATGCCGAACTCAACAAACTGATGAGTGATGTCAGTGACTACGTCCACTTCTTATAGTCTGGTTAGGAATTTCAAGTGGCGCGCCACGCCAAGGGTAACACTTCCACATAGTTCAAAAGTTCAGTCAAGGTTCTGCTGTACTTAGCTCCACCCTCTCGTATCACTTCTGGTTCCAAACAACCAACACAGTGACAACCAAAAACCAAGGCTTCAAACCTGCAGTCCACAAACCAATGGATGACGTCACATGAATATGTCCACTTCAGTCTGTGGTTTCCATATTCCCAAACATTTCTGCTGCTTCAAACAAAGCGCTTTTTGGATCTCCTCCTTTCACACATTTCCAAAGTCAAAATTGGGTGGGCCTGCAGGTATCACTTTGCTTGAAATGAAATAGTTTGTATACAGTATACATCGAAAATCAAAAGTGTTCTGAACGGCCACACCTGACCTCATCATAGAGAGGGTGGAGATGAGATAATCGATAAAACAGGGATAATAGTGCACACTTTCTGACAGGCTATCTTCAGAAGGATTCATGACGTTGCCCTCGGCTGCACAAACAAAAACTGATGTTAGTCAATGTGTGAACAGTCCCTACTTTCTCCACACAGCCAATCACTGCAGGAAGTTGGTGTGAATGTTTGATTGTCGTAGAAAAAATGTCTAATCCGCTCCCCCAGTTTCAACTTTGGAAAGGTGCGGGGTGTTTCAGATGCTATTCGACCATCCGACAAGCACTTCAGTTGGATCATACTGACACTTTGCATCTTCAAAACTTTCTGAAACCGACAATCCAACAATAACTTCTAAAACCAAGTGCAACACAATGAATACCCTTCAGGAGAGACTGACACTGTGATGTTATCCCCATTGAGAAAATATTTTGCCTGTCTGACAGCCTTCCAGTGAGGCTGTTCAGAGGAACTACAGTATGAACACTTTTGCCTTTAGACACATGAACTAGTTTGATTCAAGCGCACCCTGGCCTTCCCAAAGTCGACCTTCTCTCCTGTGCTAACACTCATCTCCAGTCCAAGCATGAAAATGTTGCAGACAGCCAGTTTAGAGATTAGATCACAGGACTGGCTGCTGTTCTGGTGGATCTTTTCCTCAGCTGCAGTTTGACATCCCCATCCGCCCCGTAGACTCATAATCACAGACAAAAGGCCAAATCTGGCGAGGACAGAATGTTAGTCACTGTTATGCAAAGTGTCAGCCTTGACGGAGGTGAGTTATTCATATCGCTGTCTAAAGTTGCTTCATTACCTTCGAGCCAGCCAAGTAATTAACGTTTCAAATTAGATTCTGATTGACAAACCATGATGGTCTCTCTGTTTCAGCAGAGTTATTGACACGCAGAGAGGATGAAGAGGAGTATTTGCAGACAGGTCCTCACTTGATTGGCAGTGACATGGACAGCGTGTCTGACGGGTCTCCAGGCTCAGAGAGAAGGTTATTAGTGCACTGCTGTGGTGTGGAAATGTTATCTGCCCTGAGGTGTTTTAGATATTTGTGTGTGTGACAGAAAAAGAGACAGACAGAGAGGTCACCACTTCAGTGAAAAGGACACACAAGCAGGGACACTTTCCGCTCGGACAAACCCGTCATGTATCATTGAACGTGCTGCCTCCACCGTCCCAGTGTCTCTTCCCATAAACCCCTCCAGTCTTTTCACGCAGGCCAGATCTCATCTCGAGCTCTCGCTGTGTAGACGATGGCCGCCTATTGATTTCACCTCGCTGTGAACACCGTTCCCACTTCCGATCTCAGGAAGCGGATTACATGCAGGGAGATACACGGCTGAGATAGCGGGGATGAATCTTATTTGCTTCATTTCCTTTAAGTTGAGATAAGATGTGTACGAGCTGGAAACCATTTTGAACTACAACAACAACATCAATCTGGATCTTTGTCAGAACCTGCACAGGACTCTGTTGTAAAAGCCATGAAGCAGCTCACTTTCTGCTTTATAAAGAGCACTCTGGTAACACTAACACCACTAGTAAATCAGATTGGCCTGCCTCTCTGGCTTTTATGTGAAGAAATCTGAAGAGCTTTGTGCTTCATCTCGTCCTCTTGGAAAAGCAATTGAATTTTATGTCTGCTGAGCGTTGCTGTACTTTGATCATCACTACCTCTGTCATCGTCGTGATATTTCTGCCGTGAATTACTCCTTGAATAAAGGAGTTATAGACCACTTAACACCCAGCCTGGCCAGTTCATTCTGCTGTCTCGTGTGATTCTTCTTTTCACTGAAGGAAACAGACAAGTAGTGGTTCAGTCTTTCTGAAAGAAATCATGTTTAGATATTGAAAGAAACTCCAATAATGGTGGCTCTGGCTCATGTGTGTTTCAGTAATCTTCAATGAATGGTTTTATCTTTGCAGGAAAGGAGAATATTACAAATCAGATTACTAACAATAAACAAAGGATTAAATTAAATCAATGAAACATGAAAGCTGCACTAATCAATATTTTTTTTTATAATACCTAAGGATTAAATGTTAAAGGTGTCACTTGTGATGACAAACCCACAGTTACATATTTCCCTCAGGTGTTGGTGGAGACCAAAAACAGAGCTAAAAGAAAGTGAGTATTATACAAAATAATACTAACGTTGCCGCATGTCTGCTGGAATTGTTTACCGGTTTATAACATTGATCTTTCTGAGGTTGCAGTATGCACAGTTTCATATTTCCTAGAAAACCTAAGCAATCCAATGGTACCAAGTATGTCATACTAGGGTGGAGTTGAAATAATGCTCTAAAGCTATGCAACATATTGGTGAGGAAAAAAACTGACATAGCATTTTCAAAGGGTTCCTTTGAACTTTGCCTTCAAGATATGAGAATGAAAATGGGTTAGGGGCTATTTATTTATCTGCAGATCAATAAACATTTGGTGGTCTGGTGAATATCTATGGCAGCAGAACATATATGTGTTTATGTGAGATTTTATGTGTTTAGTTTTTGGACACAATAAGAGATAAGAAGAGAAATAGGCACTGGCTACACAGACAATATTCATTAGTAGGATTTCATTGTTGTTTTGTTCTTTTCATGGGAGTTGTTAACAACAAGAAAAATATAGAATATCACCAGACTCATCATTTAATTACCCTGAATGACAGACTTTTGGCATGCAGCACTTCCATGTTATTAAGTCGGACATATTTGAGCTTTCAGGAGGTTTCCCAGTTGCAATCACGACTTGAATGTTGATGCGATGAGTAGATTATACAAGTCAGTGGTAAGCGGGTAATTATGGTAACTCCCACAGGGCATGAAAGCAGCACATTCATGGATGTTGGAAAACAGACCCTACTTTATAGCAGAAACTAAAGCAGAGTATACAGTATCAGTATGTGCTATACTCTCTGGTGTGTGCCATGGCACCGGTGTAAGCAGCTGTGAGATATGTTATTATGGACCTTTGTGGATGAATAATTAATGCTTTCTACACTTAATGCCTCCCATTGTGTGTGTGAGTGAGTGTGTGTGGACCATGCTAAAGCTTGTATAGGCTGGCTGCAGCCGGCAGAAGGAGGTCTCTGGCTGAGCTGAAGTGACCTGCTGTTTACTGGCCACCAGAGAGGCTCTCTGCCACTCATCATCACCGTCTACTGCCGTCTCACATTAATGATTCAGGAGGAAAACATACAGCATCCTGTGAATTACCACAAGGGGATTCAGGGTTACACAAGAGAGCAGAGCCATGGTCCTACCTTCCTGAAGAAAACCATCTAGACTGAATAAGGGCTGTTACATGGAACTGGCAATTTGTGTCATTTGTTAATGATCTGGACACGCTGCTGTTCACACCGTCAGTACTGTGTGGTAGTGAACATGCTAGAAAACGTAAATTATCTGCAAAAGCATCAGCCTCCCAGGAGATGGAGAATCTGCTGACACAAGGTGAAAGAGCTACTCTATAATTTATTCACTATCTTTAAGGCAAAAAAAAAAAAAATACTCGTGCTGCCCTATACTGAAATATCAAGACAAAAGCTGATTCATTTTCAATTTAAAGAGGCTGTGGGTGACCCACATCTCTGCAAAAATACACTACACGCCATCTAATGTTCTCTCGACCTTGGTCGTCCCACTTATACTCTCTTACAGGAAGGTTTATTAACCGCACAGAGACAAAGGTGTGTGATACATATTATATGTCCAGGAGTAAACAAAAAGGAGAAATATGAGCTGAGCAGTGTGCAGGGTGTTGAAACAGTCAGGGGAAATGCAATGCAAATGTCTCTAATTAACCGAACCTGCATGTCTGTGGACGACGAGAGTAAACCGGAGAAAACCCATACAGGCAGACGGACGGACATGATGCTCTCATTTGCTTCTTACGTTTTTGGCTTAGATCAGATGTGGGCGCATACTCAGATGAATATTGTGTTAAGTGCAACTTAATGCTCACATAACCAAATCACATTCATTAAGACTTCTGGGTAAACCAGTGTTCCGGTTAGCAGGATATTTCTTATATGGAGGACTCATGTTTGTTGATTAAATCACAGGAGCACTGATGGCTTGAGGGGTAAACTTTTTAATGTCATCCTGAGACGCCAAAGTGCAGCGCTATAACAATATAATGGCATTAAAATGATCACAGGTAACTAACACGTCTGTGACACTGTGCGAATGAAGCTGCATTTTTAAAAGGTTGTTTTATATTCTTAGTGTTATAAACAAATCCCATCTCAGTACTTTCTGACTTTCCTACATTGTCTGCTCTAAGCTACAAGCCCTTTGGTTACTAATGAATACTCACAAGTGCAGTTTTTTATTTTTTTTATTTTTTTAAATACTGAGTTAATTCATTAAGTAGGTATATTTTTCAGAAAATGTAACCCAAACAAAAAAAATGTAATAAATTACAGCGCCCATGTTTACTGTAATGAAGGAACATGTCAGCCAGTGCAACAGTGTGGCTCACTGGTGTGGTCTGGACAATTATGGAGGTCTAGAAGTCAGAGAAAATAGATAAATCAGCCGTTGGCTACACAGACAACACTTGTTAGTAGGCTCAATCCATTGTTGGTTTGTTGACAGTGAAGAAAATATAAAATATCACCAGATTTGGGCTTTAAAGCCTCACTGAGCTGCTGTTTCTGAAAGGGCTGCTATTTGCAAAGTGCTTCATCCAAAGCCAAACATAACCTGGGTGTGAAAAGCACAATCCTGAACCCTTTTTGCAGTGTCAGAACATAAGAAAATAAAATGAGTCATCTTGCATTGTTTTCTCCATAAAACTATTTACATTTGAGGGTTTTCCATCCAGCAGAACAGTCCAGTATTGAACTACACACAGTAGGGGTGTAAGAAAATATCAATACATGATTTTCACAAAATGTGATACTGTATAGATTCTCCAAAATGCTCCCTTGATTTTGAATTAACCACTTACATGCAGTGTAAGTGTGTTATTTTTGCCCAGACTAAAATGATGTGTTTGAATATTTTTGCAAACTGGGGTCCCTCATCACTCAGAATTGCAAAACATTGGACACCACTGTAAAGCTGAGACTCTTGAGGATTCCTATAGTCCTATTGTGTTCATGTGGGATGACGTTAGTCCCCATAGTAGCCATTTCAAATAGTGTTTTTTTTTTTAATTTTATACATATGGTGCTGTATTTATACTTTGACAGTTTTCCAAAAAGGTAAAAATCACAAAATATCATCTTTCTCACAGTATCACAAAAAATTGCAATATATTGAATCATTACCCCTGAGTCATGATAAGTATCATATCGCCAGCCCTAACACAGTCTGAGATGCAAGTATTGGAGGACTGAAGCTGTTCTGAAGGCATTGCGTGACCTTGGTTTATCACTTCAAACTTATATTTTGCTCTGCATTTCTGTTCCTCTGTCCGCCCACTGATTATTTAGTAATGAATGCATTTTATTTATAATGTGTTTATCCCATGTTCATTTCTCATCCATATCTACTTTCTGTCAGCCGGAGCCCAGCTGCTCCCAGCACACCTGTGGTCTTTAATTGGCAGATTGATTCTGCTGTCTGTAAGCTCGGCCACCTGCAGAAAACACCACACTGACTGGTGGTAAAATGCCACAGAGCTACACAACACTAAGTAGACCACAATGTGGCTTTGTGGCCACATATCCCCTGGGTGGAGCACAGACTTGGTGACAAGCGATTCATAACATGTTTGAACAACGTGAATCGTGGAAAAGATGAACGTGTTCTCTGCCCCGTGTTGAGACAGCAAAGTGAGCCGCCGTGCTTCGCTCGGAGCTACGTTATTAGTACCGAGCTGAGAAGTGAGTTGTTTCCTCCGCTGCTCAGAAGTCAAAGTTTAACTGTCTCCTGACTTGTGTTTACCCAGGGCCGAGAGAGTAGCAGCGGGAATGTGTGCAGTGTGTACTCAGGGAGGGCCGCATCAGGACACACGCCTACTGCAGCACACAATTCAAACTCTGATATACTGTTGTGCTGCAACAGCACCACTGTTATATGATAGAGGCTCAGATAAATATTAGTTTCAGTTCATTGATGTTGTTGACAAAGTATAAGTCAGCCCAGTACGTCACAAGTATCATGAGGCACAGTTTGGCTGCCAGAATTTTCTGCGTTGTTCATAGCCTGCATTTTTTGACTTCCTGCCTTACATACACCACCACTGGCCAGTTCATTAAACCTAAAGCTAAAAATAATGCAGTCTAATAAAGTAGTCCTTCAATAAATCCCACCTTCAGGAAGGTTATAATGTTCATTTTTGTTGAAAATGTTTTGGAGAGGTGTTGATTCAACTTTATTTTTTGGGTTGCACTGTGTTATAAGCTACTGATCGTGTTTCGTATATTTTATATTTTGGGCACACTAAATATTAGAAGCACCACACAAACTACATCCTCTTTAAAACAGTTTCAACACAAAATGAACTTTAATAATAATTTAATATGGTAATTTATCGTCTTTCAATAGAATCGTATTGTGATAAAATTGTTTATCGAGACACACAATTGCATTGTCTAAAATGACAGTAACATACTAATGAAAATTTCTTAGAAATCTTGATGTAAATGATTTTGAGGTAATATTATTTTAAGATTGCAGTTTTGTTTTTACCTCACACTTTACCACTCAGTAATGCAATGCAATTAAGAAATGATGTGTAAATTTCACATCAGCCTTCAGCTGAAACTGTTGCTCTATAATTCCTAATTAAATGAGAAAATGCTATACCATTTATTTATTGAATTACCAAAGAACATGCTATAACGTGATAAACTGTATGTCGCCATCGAGATTGGCCTTTGTTTTAGCTGGTGCTCATAATAAACTGGCAACTAAGTGTATATTTATGTTTGGTTTTTATTTTATTTAGGTATGCAAATTCTGTTCACACTTAAGTCCATGCAATGTAATGAGCCCAGATTTCTGACTTTTATTTTAGAAGATATATTGTGTTGTCTAAATGTTTGCAGAAATGGATCAGTTGACCACTTGGACTGTAGCTCCTTCTCACATAGACACAGTGTTTGTCTGAGGACAACTGACTACACGTGTTTGTGTTTTCAGTAAGTCGGAGCACAAACTCAAAGACAGGAATGCATTGCAATGACTTTGGTGATACTCTGGCGTTTCATTAAGTGCCACCATCAGGTCAACATGTGTCCATCTATAAATCAATATAAATATATGAAAAACTAATCACATTCCCGTCAGCCTCAGCTGTACTTTGTGTTTAGTCTATGGTTTAGTGCTGATTACCGAATGTTGGCATGCTAAGCATTTAGCTCAAAGCACCACTGTGCCTAAATACTAGGAGACAACCTCCTTTGTCTGAAAGGTGCGGCCAATGCTGAAGTACCTTAAACTTGTATTCTGTCTAACAGCCAGCAGGGGGCGACTCCTTTGGTTGCAAAAAGAAGTCTGATTGTATAGAAGTCTATGAGAAAATAAGCCTACTTCTCACTTGATTTATTACCTCAGTGAACATTGTAAACATGAGTTCAGGGTCCCAATTGCTAGTTTCAAGTCTTCTTCAATACAGCATGATGTTCATTTAGTAAATTATGAACCCATTTAGAGTGAAATAAACTATAAAGCAGGGTAAGATTTTGTCATTTCGCAGTGTGGTGTCAGTCCATGGAGGACATTGCAATATTTTTGTTGGCTAAAAATGTCTTATTCAGCATTTGGTTGTATTTAGCTCCACCCTCTCGTGTCACTTCTGGTTGCAAAAAACAACAACATGGTGGCTGCCAAATACCAAGATGGCGACAGCCAAAAGGTCTCAAAACAGCAGTCCATAAACCAATGAGTGATGTTACAGTGGCTACGTCGACTTATCTACAGTCTATGTTAAAACAACCTCACAGAGATGCTTGCATGGCTGTAAACTCTTGTTCCAAAAGAGGTCAGTCAGTGAATAGTAGGGTTATCTGTACTCAGCAGTTTGAGTCTTTTTAATGCTAGGTATCTGTAAATCCTTATTATTTCCTCATTAAATCCCCATCTCACACCCAAGGTGAAGGAAAATCTCCTCATTGGCTACAATGCAGCTGCAGTTCAGCTTAAAATACTATAATTGCTGATGTCACGGTGTGCCTTTGGTTGCAAATGAAGCTGAGATGATGTCTGCCGGTTCATTAGTGCTAATTCATGTAAAGTGAAGGGAAGAGGCGAGAGAAGAAAGGAGGAGGATGAAAGCGACGGTAATGAATAAGGACTGAAGGAGGCTGGTGTGGGCTTATGCAGATCCCTCCACTCCATTTATTTTTTATTTTTCCAGCTTCATTTACACAACTGCACTGGCAGAAGTTTGTCCCTCTCCTGGGCACCTCATATAATCCAATATATATTAGTTTCTGATCCTCATGGTCGGTTTTATTGACAGCGTGGTAAGTAATTTTAGTGCAAATCAGGTTGTTCACGGTACTTCACTTAATCAGGCTGTGCAGTTAGACTGCGAGTCTGTGTGTGTATTCATGTATAGCATTCAAATCGCATCATTTCTCTGAGTAACAGTGGCATCAGAGGAAATCAAGGACACTCAGTAGTTCCACAGCACAGCTAGTCGTAATAGTTTTACTGCTTTACACTGTTCCCTGTGGACCATTTATTATAATACAAGCTGCCATAGCTCATGTTATAGAGACATTAACCTTAAGGCTGATAGTTCAACCCCTGGCACCTGCTGTTCATACAGTATGTCGTAGTAGTAAGATATTGAACTGCAAACTGCTCATGATGAGTGTCACAAACAAGTCTACAGCCATGCTGCTTTGAGTTAAAGGTGCTAGATTTTATATCCAGAGCATTAATATAGGAGCAAACATCTATTTATAAAGATATACATTAGTGGAGTAACATCTACCTGAGCAAAGGATGAAGTCACTGTGTTGACATTGCTGGGCTGGCCGTGCATGGTTTTAGTTTTGAGTGTGCCCCACTGGCCGCTGCTCTGCACACTCTGTACTCATACGGCGGTTACAGCAGATAGCGCTGTCCTGACAAACAGCGGCTTCGCAGAAGTGTAGCGCCCACCCTCCGGTTCCCTCTCAGGTAAAGAGTGTTAGCTCTGTCAGAACCTTCAGCATTGTTTGCACTCTTTAGTGGTGTTAGCCCCGTTAGTTGCAAGCCGCCGGCTCGTCGTCACCATGTTGAGAGCCGGTGAGAGGCAATAGAAGTGGTCCAAATCCCATATTTAGCACCTTTAAATGTCAAAGTATGATGCTTTCAAATGCCACTTCTGAACTGGTAGAGACGACATGTATTGTGTTCAAGTCGTTAAGAATACGGCTGCTAAGCAATGGCAATATTAACGTTACCATCTGAGTCAAGAAGCCACAGAGACTAACAATTTTGCAAGTGAGCAAGTGGGTAACGTAATGCAGGAAATACAACAGAGGAGAAAGATGAGGTCGTTGGGGATATCAACATTTACCTCAGACATATAAAATTACCAAAAAAAAAAAACAATATATGACTACAATTACAATATACTGTACTATATTATATTCTGCACTAATAAATGAACCATTTCTCACAAAATCAACAAATATGTCACAAGTTGTAAACTCTAAGCTTTCAGAAACTTTCCACTTACAAGGTCGTGAATACGACATGAGTGGGGCGTTCATATGGGCCCAACTCATAAACACTGTAAACACAACCCCATCTGAAGGCACCAATACTCAGAACAACAATACTAACATGATGATATTTAGCAGGAAATGTTTACTGTGTCCATCCTCTTGTGTGTTAGCATGTCAGTTTTGTGTCAGAAAATAAAGTATTACACAACCTGAAATTTTGCATGATGCCATACCACCAAATCAAGTTAGTGAAGGTATCAACATCAACAAGTTATTCCAACACATCCTGGGGGCGGGGGTTTTATGGATATTTGTACCAAATTTCATGGTGATAATCCAAGTTGCTGAGATATTTAAGTCTGGACCAAAGTGGAGGACCGAAAGATTGACACTTCTACCTCCTAGAGCCACGCCACTGGCAAAGCTAAAATGTCAGATTAATGTTATGTAGCTGTGTGCATTCATTGGCATGCAGGTGTGCAGATAATTAGAACAAGTCTTGTCATGAATTTCAGGGAAAGATAGAGCTTTGCTAATAGAAGCTGAGAAATGTGGGTGTTGTGCTCTGAATGTCAGGCTTGGAGCCTAATTGGGACGTTGTTAAGCGGCTGTGGACCTGTCAAATGTCTAGCAATTACTTGTGCTTCCTCTTTTGATCCTGTAAATCATTGTCTTATTTTAATTACATTACGGAAAACGACAAGCACGTTAACCAGGACTTTTACTGACAACCAATTTAACTATGATTTTTTTATTCACAACTTTCCCTTGTGTCTGTTTGACCTTATCTAGGCTTTTTGAGAGTGGTCACCTCCTGTCAGCGTCCCTCAGAAACAGAAGATCAGAGGAAACACTGGAGGAACGAAGTTCAGACTATGCCGGCTGAAACAACATCATCCCAATCTTTAGCAGAACATTAGAGAAAAGGAAGATTTTTGCAGCATCATGTAGTTCGTTCTGACTTCCTCCCTGCAACATCTTTGCTTGGCTGACTTCATCGGCCAAGTGTAGACTGAGAGACCAATGGAGCAGGTCGGGGAGGATCTGAACCTCTCCTTTCTGCTGGAACATGAAAGAGACATGATCCTGAAGGTGCTGCAGAAAGACGAGAAATTGAGGAAACGAGAAGAGAAGAGGATACGGTGAGGACTTTGAACTCGTGTTCACCTCACTCGGAGTTCTCTTAACATCCCTTCATGTTTTGTTTTTTTTTTTTTCCTTTCCTACAGGAAGCTGAAGAATGAGCTCCTGGAGATCAAACGAAAAGGTACCCGTCGGCCCCAGGAGCTGGGGGAGCGACAGTGCGCTCGCTGCCTGAAAAGTTTGGGCCTCATCTTTGACCGCGGAGATCTCTGCGAGGAGTGTCAGCTACGAGTCTGCAGCGACTGCCGTGTTACATCTCCCAAGACACGCCAGTGGAGGTGTAATGTTTGTGCCAAGATCTCGTAAGTACGATGCCTTCAGGGACCAAAACAGCTTACTGTTTACATGACGAATGGATGCCAGATGGCTTGGATCCCATGGTTAATGACACCACATCTGTCTCCATTTGTCTGTGAGGGCCTTAGGTGTTTCAGTGCTGTCATCCTCTACAGGGCTTAACAGAATAATACTCAATCTCTCAAAAAACCCACTTTTCAGGCTTTCTTCTGTACTGCCCACTTTGGGGTCTACTGTTTTATACATTCTAGACAAGAGGAAATATGAGGTATTTACAGCTCTGCTAAAATTAGCTGTTAGGAACTGACTAAATCATTACTGGTAAAGATCAGGTTTTGGAGTCTGTTCTTGAAAATCAATTAACAGTCACTCTGCACACTCAATATTCACACAATAAAAAAAAAAAAACATCCCTAGAAATAGCAGCGATACAAAGTCCTCCAACCGCTGCCAGTCTGAATAAGAGAACAAGATGTTTTTGAGTAAAGCGTAAGCAGTCAAACTTTTCTCAACTCTTGCTTGTGTGCAAATGTTTCTGCTCGATCCACCTACACGCATAACCCACAGCTATAGTTCACATGCAGAAAATCACTAACTGAAACACGAGCAGACAAAGCATCATCCAGGGTATCTGCAGGTCCCGAAAAGTCTTAAAACATTGATTTTGAGTTTCCCCAACAAAAAAGGCCTGAGGAAAACTTTGGTCTTGAATATTTTTGTAGTCTGCAGTAGTCAGTAATGTTAGTTAGAAAATCACTAGTACTAAAGTTTACACCTCTGAGCATGTAGGCTATGTAAAATTAATGTGGTCCTTAAAGATTTTTTTTTTATTGGTGAATTTATCCATCCATTTTTTGTTGTTCATCCAGGTCCAGGTGGTGATAAATGATTAACTAAGGGCACTAAATTCAATATCCAGAGTGTTTTTATAGCAGCAAACAACTTTGCTATGTAGAGATATAAAGGAAACATCTACCTGGGCAGACAGTGAAGTCACTCTTCTTGCTTCTTCTTACTTTGTTTATATCGTCGGTCCGTCACGTGTGCATTTTAATGCATGTTCGTGCATGTGAGCGTGCCCCGGATTATTGTTCTGTACAGCTGGCAAGTACTGACAACAATGTTATATCAATACCTTTATGCACTTGGTAAACAATATTACTGGTTCATTGATATTTTTCATACTTATGCCGGTATGGCCGTTACTCAATATGATATTAATATAAGACTAATGATATCTGAAGTGTTTGAGTGTATTTTTGTATGTTGAGGCTTTGAATTCCCAGTAACAGGTGGACGATGTGTTTGCAGGGAGCTGAAGGTGGTAACAGGAGAGTGGTTCCTGGAGGAGCGGTCCAAGCGCTTTGAGCAGGGAGTGCCGAGCAGCGACGTGATCAAACAGACAATCATGAGTAGTCCGATCAGTGAGTTTCACCGCTGATGTTCTGTTACCCAAACCATAAGATTAGGTGGAGTAGTGTAGGCTACATGCTGATTTTATTAATGTAATCTTGTTTTGGATCACCAGTCACAGAGAAAAAGTCGACAGAAAACCTATCAGCCACTTCTGAGTCAGAGAAAGCTGACACCCCGAGATCCAACAGAAGTGCACTACTCAACATCGGTGCCAGGAGGAAAGGGTACGTAGTGGAAATAGAGTACAAAACAGCTCAATTTATGTTCATGCAAACAAATGCATTCAGAGTGTTAGAGGGTTTACTCTGAATTACACAACATAAAAACATGAGATATCCAGAAGAGAGTGTGGACAGGATGAAATCATCTCAAACTACATTTGAAAGAAGTCTGCAGTGTGCTGAGGACTCGGCTCAGTACAAAGGCATTAGAAAAGATCAGGGAGATGCTCATTTGATTTTACAGAGACCCTGAATGCATTTCAAAATACATTTGGCAATGCAACACAGCAGTAATTGGATTGTGCAGGCTAGCATCGCTCCTCATCTTGGCTGCTCTAATGGTTCCTGAAGGCATCACAGTGATTCAGGCTAAGAAGCCATAAATACAAGAAACTTCAAAATAACACATAGCTGTGAATACTTTAACAGAATGGTGGCTGCTGAAGATTTTCTGACTAATCAATGAAATAACCCATTATTAAGAAAATATTAAACATCACTGCAGGCATGTTTAATATTGTAAACTGTGTTTGTGCATCCTGTATTCAATTAATTTTAGAGTAAGAAAGCAAAACACTTGATTTTTTTTTTTTAAAATCTGCATATGATTTCACCAAAATTCACAAACAGTAGTGGTAAAAAATGAAAGGATTCATATGCCACAATTCAGACAATAAATTACGTATATAGAGAAAAAGTTTAAAACATTCTTGAAATATTCCAACATGCTCATGACAATGTTGACATGTTGATTTTTAGCAGGTATAATGTTGGCCATGTTCATTTGCTTGTTGTTGGCATGCTAACAGTTGCTAATTAGCTCGCAGAGTCCAGCTGAGACTGATGATAATGTCATTAGTTATTGACAAATAAAACCTTTGACCTGATGATGGCGCTAAAAGTATGATTCATCTTCTTTGGACCTTGAATGATATTTCAGTCTAGACCAAAGTACCAACCGACTGAACAACATTGCCCTCCATTTAATATCCTGCTCACTAACGAAAATAGAAACAAACAGGACAGAAAACAACCTACTTGGTGGAAATAATTAATCAAAATAATGTACCATCCCTAACTGCATTTCCTCCATCTGTGGAGCTGTGACTGAGATGGTCTTGATAAAGCAGAGAGACAGTGTAATAACTCTGCAATAATGGACTGAATATCTCCCTGTGTGTGTGTGTGTGTGTGTGTGTGTGTGTGTGTGTGTGTGTATAGAAGGATGAAGATGGATAAAAAAGGCAGCCGACTGACCTTGAAGCCGGAGAACGGAGTTGACAGCATCAGTGACAAATCTCCATCTTCGGATGGCGATGCTCAAAGCATACGGAGCGTTCGCTCTGCTCCGAGTTCGCGTTCAAACAGGTGTCCGTCCACACTACCTACATACAAACATTGAACATTTCAGATTATAATTTTTATCATCAAAATACAGTTGCACAAAAATCTACTGAGGAAGGAAAAGCAAAAGTAACACTTCCTCAACATCATATCCTCATAAGAGTTCACATTAAAAAGGTTTTCAGATAGATAATCTCTCAGCACTGGTGCAGCCGTGTGTTAGCATCTACATTTAGTTAAAAACTGGGTTATATCTGTTTGAAAAGTGAAGGCCTTCAGGCATCAACGCCAGACATTTAAAAAAAGAAATAAACATTAAAAAAAAATCAAGTGATACGTCAGTGACAAAGAGCCTCGGGCAGGTTGTTTCCCAGAAGCGTTGAGACTTACATTGATGTTATGGCATGATGAGAGATATGAAGAGTGGTAAATACCTGATGATGACTGGTTTCTTTCTGGTTTTCAGGGGTGGTACAGTGGCCTTGGAGTCCTCGGGGATGCCCACAGTGCCCAACAACCTGCGTTGCCAAACTCCGGACAGATCCTTCACTCCCAGCGACAACCGGAGGGTCAGGGTCAGCAACGGATACACACATACAGCAACACACTGGGGACAACAGTGAAGATTAAATTATTTTAACAGCTTGGGTGTTTTGGATTTGTGTTTGCACGCAGCCTGACGGAGCGGAGAGCGTCGCCAGTCTACACTCCAGTGACAGTGTGCCCGAGAAAAAAGCCACCGGCCATCACAGGACGAATTCAGGCGCCCCGACCATTTCTGTGTCCAGGGCCTCGGTTTCATCAGGTATCAGTCATGCTCTAAACATTTCAATATCTGAATCACATTTTTTGGATGTGTTAGAGGCAGCAGAATCATATCAAAGGTGATGTTAGACAGTCTAACTAAAGCTGTGCAAAAATACTCTCCAACTTAGACCTTGTAGAAGACAAAATTCTCCTGTGTGGAGCAGATGTCACATTTTCACAAATAACACTATTAACTTGCACCCCATCACTGTCTGCTGCTCTTCTTTGTGTTGAACTCTTTCCCATTTTTAAGTGTAATCTCCTCCACTTTGTCTCTCTCAGTATCAGACCCTTTATCTCTACTAGTAGCAGCTGCTAAGTGAAGTCTGTCATGATTTTTTAAAATGGCTGCGATTAGTGTTGTTAGCAGCTGAGGGAAGATCCCCACTCACACCCACAGATGTGTCAGA
Source organism: Pterois miles (assembly GCA_947000775.1). NCBI lineage: Eukaryota > Metazoa > Chordata > Actinopteri > Perciformes > Scorpaenidae > Pterois > Pterois miles. The sequence continues at coordinate 8,842,152 of CAMQGK010000637.1, read as the reverse complement.
CCATATGTTCAGTATTATACTGTATACTAACCATTTTGTTTTGTTGCATCGTATTTCCAGTTTTAGTTTGTATTCTTTTAACATCGTAGAACTTTTCTCTAATTTTATTCATAGACTTGTGCCTGAGTATACGCTTGATGTGCTTCGGTTTGTCTCTGGAGGAGTCCACAGATCTTCATGCTCTGATTCTCGCTTTTCAAAAATCTCAGACAAAAACTTACGCTAAAGCTGCCCCCTGCAGATTTGTCAGCTTATTTACATTTCTACTCAATTTCAAAATCTAACTCAACTTTACTGCCTGTATATGTATTTTAGAATAGTTCAGTATTTTGGGAAATACACCCCTCAAAGTATGGAGCTAGAGCCATGCAGTGATTATTTGCTTAGCATAAAGACGCCTATGCTGGCTATCTCCAAAGGTCAAAAGTATGTCTTCCAGCTCTAAACTTAACAAGTAACAGCATTATAGGTAAAGGTGTGTTTAGTCCATACACAAACAGTCTTTTTAAAACCAAAAACACAAGTGTAAGGAATGGATTAAATGGCATCAACTGCAGTGATATCCAGCTGAGTCCCTTAAAATAGCCTCTTTAAAGCTTCAGTAGGTAATAGTTTTATGGCATCATTGGGAAAAACTTCCACGATCACCTTTCAGCATATTGTAATTAAAGTGTTCAGAGAGAAAACTAGACTTTTGCGCCTCCTCATGGCTCTGTTTTCAGGCTTTAAAATATCTAGCCTGTGATGGAAGACTTTGGCCAATCACAGCTCATTTCAGAGAGAGAGTTCCTGTTGGCCGGTCATGTGTGTGGTGCTTGGTATTTCCTCAACAGATCTCAACATGGCTGCCGGGTCACAAACTTTCTCATTTTATAGCTAAACACTACAAGATGTTTCTGAAAACATTTGAGGCAATAGTCATTATAGTAACAGAAGATCGACTCATATTTGATCAGCGCTGCCTAGTTCAACCTTTTGATCAGAGTTTGTGAGTGACTGACAGCTGCTAAGAGACGACAGGCTACAGATCAGCTCTGATTGGTTGTTTTCCTCCCGTCTGTGAAATCTTGCAGATGCCATTAGGAGCACTGGAGGACACAGAGGAACATGATTTTTTTTTTTCAGATGACCTGTCTTGTGCACTACTGTCAGGATATAGTGACTGTTTTATAAAAATACATTTTTAATCCTAATTTGCTCCAATCTCACCTACTTCAGCTTTAATTTTACCCTGAAAACCATAGACTGTATATAAAAATGGACGACATAACAGCTCCCCAAATGTGAAGGCAAAACATCTCGATCGCCCCCTGGTGGATGGCTGCGGTATAGGTCATTTAATATGGTAGCGTGGCCGAGTGGTCTAAGGCGCTGGATTTAGGCTCCAGTCATTTTGATGACGTGGGTTTGAATCCCACCGCTGCCAACACTTTTCACGAATTTCCCTCCGGGGAACACGTCAAACAAATTTTTCCCAAAGATGATTTCTGTTATTTTAGGCAGTTATTGTCCCCCTGACGTATGCTCAAGTATTCAAGTTTGGTTTTGGGGGTGCCGTGCTCGGCTCACAAGTGGTTCGGGTGGCTAACCTCGATGCCAGGCTCCACTGCCTGATCAATACTGCACTCTGGCTCCAAATGAACTCAAAATCTCAAGATGACGGCTCCCATATCCGGGATATTTTGGCTTCCTTCTGCACAGTGGGAGGAAGTGGAGACACATCATCCACCTTTTATCCAGCCTCTGCTGAAAACATACCACACCCTTTAATCTTAGATTAAGGTGTTTAGCAAGGTGAGCAGATAACCCTTAATTTGTCCATTACATTGAAAAGTTAGTTTTTACTCTTGTACAGTTAAAAGTGACGACATACTATTATATACTGTCTATAGATCAACTATGTCATGAATCTAGTCATCAAAGCATATCTTAGAAGTCTGCTGAAATCAAGTCAGCCGTAGATGTTTTCAACCAACTCATGGAGCTAATATTAGCTTCATTAGATGATTAGAGCTGCAGCCACTAATAAACATACAGTATGTGCTGTGTGACAACGGAGAGCTTGACAGTAACCTCCTGAGAGATGATTTCTATCTTTTCATCTTAACTGTCGGCAAGAAAACTGATAGCCTAAAGATATTCTAACTGTTGAGCTAGTATCAGCCCTTTCTTTCTAATTGCTCTCAGTTTAATACCAATGTAAAGCAGCTCTAAATTTATATTTTCATTATTATACTATGGAAAATAAATTTGCACACACTCATGATATTCACACAACGTGATGATAATCATTAGTTCCCTCTCTTTCACTGTCTGCTTGTGTTGCGCCTGTGTTTGTTCCAGCCCCTCACTCCCTTCAAACAGCATCTTTGAAACTACTTTTTTTTTTTTTGTCTGTCTCACTCCTCTGCATCCCTCCCTGCACCAGATCACAGTCGCTCAGACATGGACCTGTCAGCTCCTGGTTCTGAACCCAGCGACGACGCCTTCAGTCTCAGGAGCCGCTCGGTCCCCGGGCTCAACGAAGCAGTAAGCGACAACCACCCGTCCCTTCTTCCTCCTTCTGCTGTATCCCTGCACACTGATCACATATTTGGTTTCTGCAACAAATTGACCACAGGAACACAATCACAGCAAAGCACAGCCTGTTTTTTGTTCCCTTTTAAATACATACATCTACTATACTGTGTGTCCGTACTGAGCTCAGGATCTGAGCTGATGAGCTCAGTGTGATGCATCAGATGTGGAGCTGAATGTTAATTTCACTTCAGAGCTCACTTCAAAGAGCATGACAAGCAACTAAACGGCTGTAGGCTGCAAACAGGTGGAGGATCTGATGGTCGGTATAGGGCTGCTTTGTTTCTGTATTTACTGAGTGGTCATTTGCAGTGTTTACACATCCATTCATGCTCACAAGTTTAATGTAAATCCAATGCCATTGTGATTTTGCGTGTTAAAGACACGTAGACAGAAAAGACACAAGTAAAGAAATTACCACTCTGTCCTGACTTGACTGGTTGAATTTATGGAAGCTGGCTGCATCCGCCCACACAGAGCCACTGTGTGGAAAACTGTGCAAACATAGAAAGGCGCTTTGGCCAGCTTCCCAGATGCCGTCTCTTTTTTTGATTAAATCTGAATGCTGTCATCCGCAGGAGTTTTCTGATGAGGATGCGGAGGAAGACATCAATGCCCTGATGTCTGCTCACAGCAAGACTGTCAGCCGACGCCTCAGCAACGCACAGTCAACGGTAACGCCTAGTACAAACATAAAAATGTTAAAAACAGATTCTGGGAAGTCCTGTATGTTCACATTCACTAAAAACAGGTACATCCTACACTCACCTGATGTGTGAGTCAGACGTTTATGTTCTGTTGACTGTGTAAACATAGTGTGAGCTTTGGGGGCAGCTGATGTTATGAACACCTCCCTCTGCCTCTGCACAGTTAGGAAGCCTGTTGCATTTACATAAACTAACTAGACTCAGTATTATAATGTGAGGATGTGTGTGTAAGAATATCACATTGCAGAAACACAGTTTAAGGTAGGTTAATGTAGTGTATGTACTTAGATTTGTCCCTGAAGACGTTTCGCCCCTTATCCAATTGGCTTCATCAGTTCGAACGCTGCAGTCTGACTTTAAGGATTCAATGGGGCCAACGACATTGTGTTCGTTAGGGACACTTGAGGTTAGTTTCGGACTGTCTTTGATATTGAATTTTCTTGGTACCGCTGAAAGTGCAGCATTGTAGATGGGGGATAGGTGGTGTCTGAGATCCCCTCCTCTGTTTAAAGATGGTTTTTCCAATTTAACATAGATGGCTTCCTTTACTCCTCTTTCAAACCATCTGTCCTCTCTGTCCAAGATTTTAACATTGCTGTCCTCAAAGGAGTGTGTCTTTTCCTTAAGATGTAAAAAGACAGCTGAATCTGGACCTGAGGAGTTGGCCCTCCTATGTTGGGCCATGCGCTTGTTTAAGGTATCGGAAAAACTCAGAAGAGTTTTTAACAAACACCAAATCCCAGTGTGTTTCAAACCCGGCAACACCCTCAGGCAGAAACTGGTCCACCCCAAAGACAGGCTACCACACTCACAGAAAAGCAACCTGGTTTATGCTGTGCAGCGAGGAATGCCAGGACCTCTACATTGGGGAAACCAAACAAACCTTAAACAAGCGCATGGCCCAACAGAGGAGGGCCAACTCCTCAGGTCCAGATTCAGCTGTCTTTTTACATCTTAAGGAAAAGGCACACTCCTTTGAGGACAGCAATGTTAAAATCTTGGACAGAGAGGACAGATGGTTTGAAAGAGGAGTAAAGGAAGCCATCTATGTTAAATTGGAAAAAAACATCTTTAAACAGAGGAGGGGGTCTCAGACACCCCCTATCCCCCATCTACAATGCTGCACTTTCAGCGGTACCAAGAAAACTCAATATCAAAGACGGGTCACTCAGTCTATAAAGTAGTTAGTCTGGCATAAAATCCAGTTATTCAAATGACCTACATAATTGGATTATTTCCCGACTCATACCATGTTTCATTGTTCAGTGTGTGCATTTTGAGTGTAATTTGAGAACTGCATAAGATAACAGTCATGCTGCCTGTCTGACATTTATCATGTCATCTCATAAATGACGGATAACAGCCGTCACTGAGCTGCTGTTTTCAGTATGAATGGAAGTGGAAGGAGGTGTTGAGGGACATTATGCAGATATCTGAGTCTGCTGTAATATACTCAGCCCATTGTTACATGATTCACCTGAGGGCTTTGGATAGACAATGAAAGCACAACTGAAGTAGTATTAGTGGTAATAGTGCCTTTTATATAATAGGGTAGTTTCTATCACCGGAGAGAATGTGTCTTTCTCTTTAGAGAAACCTTATTTTTTTCTATCAATTATTATTCTTCAATCAGTTGCCAGTTTATTGGGTAGATCTAGCTTAAACTAAAGCAGTCTAACAGAAGTATGTAGTAAATCCTGGCTTCATGAAGGTTATAATGTTCAGTTTTTGTTGAAAACCTTGAAAGAGATGTCGATTCAACTTCATGGTCATTGTGGAGGATGTAGTTTGTGGTGTAGTTGAGTTATATTGCATTATACTGAGAAGTGTTTCTGTTATTTTGCCTATTCTTACTGATATAAATGATATGAAATAATAGAAACACCTGTACACTTGTATAACAGCTGAGGCTGATGCAAATGGTATTAGTTTTGTATGTTTTTTGTATGCTTTATGGTACTAAAATATCCAATTGTTGTTGAAAAATATTAAGCTGCAGGTAGAGCTAGATGAAAATTCAGTTCCTTACAAAATTTAAATAGTCGTTGAGATATTTCAGTCTAAAATTAATCTATAGATATGTGTGTGTGTGTGTGTGTGTGTGTGTGTGTTTTCTAGTACAAAGTTAGGATATTTTCTCCAGTCCTGACTTCTTCAAAGGCCTGTTTGAGGGTTCAGACTTGGTTTTATGTTTCAGGTTAGAATTAAGGTTTGGCTTAGGCATTTAGTTGCAATAGTTAAGGTTCATCATATCCTCATACAACGGATCATATGATCCATCCATCCATCCATCCATCGTCAACCGCTTATCCCGTTAGGGGTCGCGGGGGGGCTGGAGCCGATCCCAGCTGGCATAGGGCGAAGGCAGGGTTCACCCTGGACAGGTCGCCAGTCCATCGCAGGGCACATAGACAGACAACATAGACACAGACAACCATTCACGCTCACATCCACACCTACGGGCAATTTAGAGTAATCAATTAACCTAAACAGCATGTCTTTGGATGGTGGGAGGAAGCCGGAGTACCCGGAGAAAACCCACGCTTACACGGGGAGAACATGCAAACTCCACACAGAAGAGCCGCAAGCTGGAATCGAACTTGCGACCCTCTTGCTGTGAGGCGACAGCACTAACCACTACACCACCGTGCAGCCCTGGATCATATGATATCTAATGAAAATTTATTCCTCATTTTTCATGTATTTTCCTGTAAATGTCCAGCAACAGGTGACACACATGTCAATTCCCGCAAACTAAACTTCCATCTTCAGCGGAAACAGCTTGGTTAGGTTTAGGCAACAAAACTACTTAAGTTTAAGAAAAAGTCATGGTTTGGATTAAAATAACTGCAGATGTGTCTTAACTTAACAATGGAAGTTGCGTGACAAAAACTACCTAGGTTTAGGAAAAGATCATGGTTTGGGTTAAAATAACTCCAGAAGTGTCATAACTTAAGGATGGAAGTTATGTGACAAAAACTCCTTAGTTAGGTTTAAGAAAAGATCATGGTTTGGGTTAAAATAACTTCAGAAGTGTCATAACTTAAGTATGAAAGTCGCATGACAAAAACTATTTAGTTAGGTTTAGGAAAAGAATGTGGTTTGGATTAAAATAACTCCAGAAGTGGTGTAACTTAAGTAGGGAAGTTATGACGTGTAAATACACATTGACTTCATGGGGTACGAACACCGGTATCCTGGACTAAAATCCAATGTATTTTGACTCACCCATCCACCCTGACCTCCTCCCTATGCAGAACCATGTACTATATACTTCCTTTACTTTCATGGATTACATATAAATTGATTTTGTGGGATATACAGTATATGCATTACTTTTAGGTATAGCTGCGAACGGTGTATGAAGTTAGGTTAGGGTAAGGGGCTAAGGAATGTGTTATATCGATGTGGGTCCTCACAAAGATACAAGTACAGGGATGTGTTTGTGTGAATGTGTGTCCAGTGGTTGTAATCTCTGTGGTTTCATCTGATAATCACCATGGTAACCGTGTGTAATGTGTTTTCTGGCTGTGCTCCTGTAGACAGGGTTTCTGCAGCTCCTCCTCGGGGGCCGGGGAGGGGGTCTGTGCTCAGGGTCTGCCTCTATCACTAACACATCAAAGATCTCAGATCTGTCTCCTTCTCCTCTTTTTCCTTGCTTCCTTCCTTCCTTTCCCTGTTTCTCTCTATCTCATGAATGAATCTGCTGCTAGTCTTCCACTCCTGGTTCAGAGAGAAGGTGGGGGTACCTCAATATCCCCGACTCGGATGCTGAGACTGTAAGTCTCCCCTTTCTCCACGTTTGTGCATGCATTTATATTCACCACTACATTATAGAACAGCAGCAAAAAAGCACCAGAGCACAGATACAACTTTCATTAATGAATACTGAGTTTTCCTGATTTATTCAGTTTGTGCTCATACTTGCTTTTTAATGTGACAGTAGAAACATCTATTTCCATTAAGTCTAAGCTCCTCATATTAAACTTGTAGTTATTAATCAGGCTGGCCCACAGCAGGATATAAATGGGGCAGACTTTCAGAAGCAGTAGATGAAGCACAGTGTGGCTCAAATCTGGCTTTGTTTCCTCAGCACTCTCCAGACAATAGTATTATTATCAGTGGATTATACCAGTTAAATCCTGTCCAGTGCTACAATAGTCATGTGTGCCAGACAAAATTACCTGCTGTGGCCGTAATGATTCGGAGTCTTTTGTTCGTGAAATAGGTTTTGCAGGTACACAATATGAGGAGTCCTCAAGCTCTCTAATTCGGCAATCTATAAAACTCACTGTTCAACAGATAATGTGAAGTTAACTTTCTGGATGTTACTGGTAATAATAAGACAACATGATCGACAGCTTTCGCTGTTCTCGCAAACATAAGCAATTTGAGGCCATCATCTCAAGCTTTAGAAAAAAATCGGGGTATTTTCTGACATTTCAAAGACCGAACAATTGATAGGTCAATCAAGAACACGATCAGCAGACTTATCGATAAGGAAGAACGTAGAGATGTTTGAATACCATTTTTTCTTTCTTGATACCGATTCGGAAACCTGAACTTGCGGTATTAGACGATACCGAATACCAATCCGACACTAGTGTGATAAACTTAATCTTTGTGAAACGTCGTTGGAATGCGGTTTTCTAATGTTTGCTGCCGCCGTTCCTCCATTTTTCCCCCTCCTTTGCCTCTTCCTAGTCACCGTGCTCTTTCGCGTGATGCATCTTCAAACGCTTTATAAGACTGCTGGTGTTGAAATTGTTAACAGTAGTGCCACTCCTCGAAACGGAAGCCTTACATACTGTACATATTCCTGTTTTACTTGTTGATTTTCCACTGTGAAATATTGGCAATTGTCTGACATTTTCCTCACTTTTACCCCTGTTATCATTACACTCTCCACAACAGTTGTTGGTTGCTATTGTCACTTGACAAACTACCTGCGATCAGTTCCTCGCTGCTCCACCTCAGCCTTTCACTTGGTAATTTTTAAAAGAAATAATGTAGTCCGTTCTATTACTCATCTTTTCATATGCAGTCCCCTTTCTAAACTAGCTAATTCCTGTAAAGGATTAATTTACCGTCCATCCCATCATTATTATGACTACTCTAGACCCAGTAACACAGATATTATATGATTTTTGGACATAATACAAACTGCAAAGCTGTGACGTACACAATAAAACTGTCAATTTTCATCTAGAATTGTTGGATTTCTGTCAAAATTGCAGGTTTTTACATGTTTAAAATGTTTTATTTAAGCTTCACTTAGAGCAGCGCTGTCTCTATACTAGAGTACTCTCTAGTCCCCTATGTGTCCAGCAGACCACTAAATCTTATGAAGTCTAAAATACACCCTTGTGTAGGTGCAGTTGTAGCAATATCAATTTTTTAAATGGCATGAGCATTAACCTCAACACTACCATATTGCCACCGATTCATATTCATAAAGGGCTGTTTTATTTCTACTGCATTTCATCGGCCTTCTGTAATAGATGTTGTTTTCTTTATCTTCCTCTTCCTTCCGTCTCTCTTTTATGCTTTGTACCTCATGTGCCGTGTTTTCTTTCCTCACCTCTTCAACTCTCTTTGACCTTCTGCCCCCTCTCATGTCTCTTATCTCCGGTCTTTGCCCAACAGAGTAGCATAAACAGCATGATGAGCATGTACAGTGAGACTGGTGACTATGGCAACGCCCGGGTGAGCGGCGAGATCCTGTTGAACATCAGCTACAGCTACAAAACCGGTGCTCTCAACGTCCTTGTGAAAGAATGTCACAACCTGGCGACAGGGGATGAGAGGAGGCAACGCACAGACACGTAACAGCGCAAAAACACACGCATACACACAAATAATAATCAGAGTTTATCTGCAATATTATTATTATTAGCACGACTGAGTTGTCTTTTTCATGGCAGTTATGTGAAGACGTACCTGCTGCCAGATACCTCAAGACAGAGCAAGAGGAAGACGAGCATCAAGTCCAACACCATCAACCCTGTTTTCAACGAGAATCTGAGGGTCAGTGGCTGACAGACTCAATAAACGGTTATTCTGTGAACTCAAAACTCTGAAATCGTTAAGCTTGTGTTTTCCCTGTGGTTGTGCAGTACGTGATCAGCCACTCTCAACTGGAGACTCGAACCCTGCAGGTCTCCGTCTGGCACCATGACCGGTTTGGACACAACAGCTTCCTGGGAGAGGTGGAGCTGACCTTTGACTCCTGGGAGTTTGATTCCCAAGTAGAGGACTGGTATGCTCTGCAGCCAAAGGTAGGAAGCAGTTATGGCACGTTGCCTTCTTCTCCTGCCATGTTATACAAACACACACAAAGACACATGTTTGAGAGTTTTGTGAATGACGTTTGTGTAGGCGGAGAGCAATATAGACTCCACAATGCAGTATAAAGGAGAACTGACTGTTGTGTTGAAGTACATACCTGCAGAGAAGAACCTCATGCTGCCGCTGGACCAAGTACAAGGTACGTTCATAATATAGTACATTATATAGCACATTATATAGCATGTTCTAACCCAGATTGTGTTTTTCAAAAGAGGTGAAACAAACTGTTTGAACAGGTGGACACTTTATATTTAGTTCCCCAAAACACAGTGTGACATATTTAGTATATTTGGAAACTTTTGGATCTCTACTACAATTTTAAAGTAAGTTTTTTGGGTTTTTCTGCAATCGTTGCCTACACAGCATGAGTTTGTAATAATGAGTGACCCGCCAGTGGAAGGCTGCTTGTTAATGTTCGAATTTCTAAGAATTTGATTCCCTGTCTCTAATTAGAGCATCATGCTGCTGCTAGACTGCGACCGAGATGTAAAAAAATAGACCATATCATCTCTGTGACTCTGTCCCCTGCTGCTATCCAAAACATTACTACTTGTGTTTAACATCCTGCAAGCTTTCCCACGTCATAGATCAACTTACTCTCTATAGCTGTAGTTCCCATCCTGCAAGGCCCAACTTTTTGTTCAGATGCATTGTCTAATTAATTGTTAATAAATCATGACTTTATAGATTTATGTACAGAGTTATTAGCAATTACTGACAACAGATTTTGGTATGCTAGGTTGTGCTGTTTGACAAATTAAATTATTTTACCACTTATATCTAGAAAAAGGACCAAAAGCCATTTATTAACCTGTTAAAATTCAAAACTGCATTACTAACATGCTTAATTGCAGACCAGCACTGATTAATGGATTTATAACTACTTTATTACCAAATATAAATGCTGAACACCAGGTAGTGGGATTTTAAAGCTATAAAGAGTAAAATTATTTATTAACCATTCAGTTAAAGTTTTCCTAACACATTTTTATTGTCTTACATACAGTTATGGTTGATTTTTCATTCTGTTTTTGCTTTGTTTTACATGTCTAACTTATTCATTCATTTGTGTTTTGTTGACACATGAATATAGGTTATTCTTTCTTTGTTAAAATATTCATGCTTGCATAACCTGAGTGTATGTGCTTGGCCTATTTACATACAAGGTGCATGTGTATGTGTGCGGTGACACTCCTGCTACACTCATTTTGTCTCTGAAGTGTTATGAAACTAAACCTGTATAAGACTGTTTATTCTCTGTCTGTCTGCTTTCCGCTTCCCTCAGTGAAGAAAGGCTTCCTGAAGAGCAAGAGGACGAGCAGCTTCACTCTGCCTAAAGGGGGCATGGTGGAGCTGCTGGTCAAAGGAGCCAAAAATCTAACTGCCGTCAAGTCTGGAGGCACTTCAGATCCTTTTGTGAAAGGGTGAGACGCTCCCCTCAGCGGGTTAACTTTTGAATGGGGACATGGGACAGTGTTAAAGAAGGGGGGCACATTTGTAAAAGTAAAAACGACTCACTTTTAAAGCCATGGTTCTTGGCAATAATAAACTGTACATTATGAGGTTATTCATTGTAAAAAAAAAAAAAAAAAAAAAAAAACAGTGCCAAATAAACAAATTTGAATATTCTAATATGAAAGAATATCAATAAGTAGCTTCTATTTACTCCAAATAGCCTACCAAACAACCACAGACCCCCCCCCCCTTTGTGGTTGTTTTACATCTCTTTGTGGTTGTTTTGTTTCTCTTTGTGGTTGTTTTACATCTCTTTGTGGTTTGTGGTTTTGTATCTCTTTGTGGTTGTTTTACATCTCTTTGTGGTTGTTTTGTATCTCTTTGTGGTTGTTTTGTATGTCTTTGTGGTTGTTTTGTATCTCTTTGTGGTTGTTTTGTATCTCTTTGTTGTTGTTTTACATCTCTTTGTGGTTGTTTTGTATCTCTTTGTGGTTGTTTTACATCTCTTTGTGGTTGTTTTGTATGTCTTTGTGGTTGTTTTGTATCTCTTTGTTGTTGTTTTACATCTCTTTGTGGTTGTTTTGTATCTCTTTGTGGTTGTTTTACATCTCTTTGTGGTTGTTTTGTATCTCTTTGTGTTTGTTTTACATCTCTTTGTGGTTGTTTTGTATCTCTTTGTGGTTGTTTTACATCTCTTTGTGGTTGTTTTGTATGTCTTTGTGATTGTTTTGTGTCTCTGCGATTGTTTTGCGCCTCTTTGACGTTCCAACAAGAAATGTTAATCAGTTTGTGCTGAGTCTCTGGTCCAGCTCTTTGGTTCTCTGGTCTAGCCAACCTAGTTGGACTGTTCAATAATCCATCCATGATACTAACCAACCTATCACCTTCTGCCTCTGGTAGGGGGACAGTCAGATTCTGGCTCCCTTGTTACATGAGATGTGATTTTGGAAAAACCCAACCTGAGTACTGTAGAGTAAAGTTGTATACTCTCCCCTAGATACCTCCTCCCTGACAGCAACAAATCAACCAAGCACAAGACGGTGGTGGAGCGGCGCACCGTGAACCCGCAGTGGAACCACACCTTCACCTACTGCGGCCTGCAGCCAGGAGACCTCAACAACGTCTGCCTGGAGCTCACCGTGTGGGACAAAGAGGCCCTGGCCAGCAATGTCTTCCTGGGAGGGGTCAGGCTCGGAGCGGGCACAGGTGTGTGAAAGACTGACTGCACAAGACATTATAAGGTCTTGCACAGAAAAACCTCTAATACGTTCTCCATGAGCTCAAGAGCTTTACTGAAACTTTGAGGAGGCCGATGCTTTTTATCTGCAGGAATAATCTGAGCTGCAATGTTTACCCCATAATAATAAGCTTTTATTCAAGTTCAAAGAAAAATGGCTTGAGTATATCCTAAATGGACTGATATAGATACCAAACAAAAGTCCTGAATCATTAAGTGGTGTCTCACTTATCTGCAAGACAGAAATCTTGAATTGCCCAGTGGAGAGCTGGTATTCTTCCTCTGGCTATTGAGGTTGGCAGATTGTGTGAGCTGTGATTTGGGAAAAAGCCCATTTTCTTTTGTGTTGTACACACTACAATGATTTAAGAGTGTCTATTTTCCTTGACATGGCTCAGTAAAACCCTGAAATATTCTGGATGAGCAAAAATTGGTTGTTTAGTAAGTAAGTTGTTTAATTTTTATGTGTTTAAAGGAAACATATTCTGGATGGATGTTAACTACAGATGTTACTTCATCTGACATCCAACATCCCAGTGTTGAGAAAGCTTTAATTTCCTCAGGGCTCTCCAGCAAAGAAAAACTAATATTTATGTCTCTTTTACTCTCAAGGCAAAAGCTACGGGAACGAAGTAGACTGGATGGACTCATACGGGGAGGAACAGCGGCTGTGGCAGCGTATGATAGAAAACCCTGAAGTCCCCCACGAGTGTACTCTGATGCTGCGATCCAGCATGCGCAAGTGCAACACATGAGCCGGGTGGAAGCATAGACGAGAGAGGATGAAGAAGAATAAAAGAGGGAGGAAGGGGTGATGTGACGGTGGGAGGAGAGAGCTGGAGAAGTGGAACGGTCAAGAAAAAACAAAAGGGTTCAGGACTCAAACGCTCTTAAGGCAACAGAGACCGTCCCTCTCCCTACTTCTTTCCTCCTGGGATGCCCCGTTCAGCCAGTCATGCCTTACACACTCATCCACATGTGCCCCCCCTCCCTCTGAAGCATCTAGTCCTGACCATGCACTGCTGTTTACTGCTGTATATGAAAAAACATGTTGTATGTAACTTACTGTACCTAGCCGAATAAGCACACGATGTGACTCCTGATGTGTCCGTCCTCGTCTCTGTGATTCATGAACCAGAGTCATATCTGCATGTAGTTACAGCTGACGGAGACCATTCGTAAGGCTTTAGAAGAGGCACTGATCAACAACGTAGAGACTTACACCTTCCCTTTATAAGCAACCGAGCTGCATCATGATCTGAAGCACATGAAGCTGAGATTCATGTCCTGATAAACAGTTGTGTACAGAGGTGGAAAGTAACTAGTTCATGTACTATTGTCTTCTTCAAGTAGCAGACTTTATTATTACTGAGGAAACAAAGTGGCCATCTTTTGTTTATTACCTTTTGTATTTATCACTTTATGAAGGAAAGCATGATCACAACAAATAGAGCATGCTCCTACACGCTACTCTTATTATACTTGAGGTGAAAGTGTAAATACTGATTTTAGAAAATACTCAAAAAAACTAAGACCACAATAACTTTTTCAATCACTCAATTAGTCATTTATAAAAATGCCAGAATATTTGGGAAACATGGCAGCCAAATTTGCTAGAGCAGCGCAAAAGTAATGAAATTAAATAAAACTGCAAAAGACAATAAATGCTCATATTTCAGAAGCTGGAACCATCAAATGTTGAGCATTTGTAGCCACGAGTGATTTCATTGATGGCAGTGTCAGTCTGTGGTTTAGTCGGTCCACCACGTTGGCCCAGACTGAAATATCCAACAATTTGAGGGATTGTAAAGAAATTTTCTACAGACATTTATGGTTTCCAGTGCCAATCGATGAGCGCTAATGACACAACATGAACATGACATTTTTGTATTTGTGGTTTTGAAGGAAATATCCCAACAACTATCTATTAGATTTGGCACAAACATTCACCGCCCCCCCAGGGTGAATTGTAATAACTTTGGTGCTTCGCTCTCTTTAGTCCCATCATCGGGTCAAAATATGGTTATATTATGACCAAAAACCTGCAAAAATAATTGTTTGTGTTAGTGCTAATTGGCAAATGCTAGATTGCTAACTGGCTAAACTAACATGGATAACATGGCAGACATTATACCTGCAAATTAGCAATTAGCCCAAAGCTCTGCTGTGCTATAGTACAGCCTTACAAAGCTGCTAGCATGATTGAAAACCTTTATAGTCCTCTGGTTTGATAAATGACAACCAGGTAATTGAAAGCATAATTGTCTGCAGATTATTTTCTGTTAATCAATTAATTGACTCTCAGCCCTTCAAAAAAGTACAAGGTCTTACAGTAATGTACTTGCAGTAACGAGAGTACTTATAGTTACTTTCCACCTCTGGTTTCACAAAAAATAATCTAGACAGATAACACAATTTAGATTAGTTTTGATGTAAATTAACATAACACTGTATCAGTGTGATAATAGAAACTGCATGGCATTAGAGAAATCAGAGGTAGAAGAACAAAAGAAGATATTGTGAAAGCACTGAAAAATCCATCATTGAACACTCAGAGGAGAAAGTATGACATGAAGTGCAGGAACCCTGAGACAGAGGCTGTGTGTTATAGAGTGAGTCAGCACTGAGGCGAGCGCCTTCATCTCAGGGGGAGCCTAATAATGAGTCAGTGGCAGTCACCTTGTCCCTGTCGCCCGGGGCGCTGCCATCCACCCTTCTGTGATGAATCACAAAATTCACAAAAACGCATTCTCAAGTTCAACCCTGTGCAACCATTTCTCATGTGTAATGCCAACTTTGTCGCGCCTGTCCTCCGCTAGAAACTCCCGGAGCACGACAGTTTCACATTGCACAATTATAGTAATAATACATGGTGTTCACTGTACAACATACTTTAGATGAGAGGCTCGTGCAATACCTGAATACTGAAGAAACTCTTGATGTACAGCATGTACTATCTCTGTTGTGTCTGGTTTCCAAGCATTGAAGTCACTGTATTTTGTCCCATGTGTTACAGGAATATTTTGAAATAAACGCATCTTTCCATAGACTGTTTGCTCTTTTTGTTCAAAAATATATCCAATATTAAAATATTTATATAACTGATTAAAGGTGCAGTGTGTAGGATTTGGCAGCACGTAGTGGTGTGGTTGCAGATTGCAACCAGCTGAGTACCCTTCCACAGTTTTACACTCGGCGGCATGTGTTACCAGTTTCGCAAGCATGTCAGAGAGCTACAGTGGCCTTAAGGTAACGTAAAAACACAATAGTCTCTCACTAGAGCCAGTGTCTGGTTTGCCCGTTCTGTTAAGGCGGTGCAACATGGTGGACTCCCTATGTAGATATAAACAGCTCATTCTAAGCTAACGAAAGCACGATTCTTGTTTTCAGGTGATTATACACTGAAGAAAACATCATTATCAATATTATATTCGATGTTTGCTAATAGATCCCCCAAAATGTTACACACTGTTCCTTTAATGCTTAATTTTTAAACTACCATGGACAAGAAAGTGGAGATGGGAGGTTGTTTTTGTCAAGCTACTATTTCCGAGGTGAACCTTTCAACCCTTAATAAAGGTCTGCCTTTTTAGTGGTGCCATTACCTCTTATCTGATAACAGCCGGGTACACTGACTTAGGAGATGGCTTAGTGAAGATATGAGACAGTTTTGGAGTTTTGGATGTTTTTTATCTGGAGGCAGTTTCTCTCTGCTTTCTGTTTTAGTCTAAAAACATCCTGGACCAATCTCCTTACTCAAAAAATAAAACTAACATAATAAGATTTTCTAAAGAAGAATGACGGTCACACATATTAGCCCTGATAATATAGCAGATAATCTCTTATATTATCTAAGTGTATGTGTGTGTTTTTGCACTCTTACGTGTCTCATCTCCTGTCGTCAGGCTGTGACATTCTTTCACAAGGACGTTGAGAGCACCGGTTTTGTAGCTGTAGCTGATGTTCAGCAGGATCTCGCCGCTCATCTGGGCATTACCATAGTCACCAGTCTCACTATACAAGCTCATCATGCTGTTTATGCTACTCTGTCAGGCAAAGACTGGAGATAGGAGATGTGAGAGGAGGCGGAAAGTCAAGGAGAGTTGAAGAGGTGAGCAAAGACAACACAACACATTATACAATTCTGATGAAAATATGGTAGAAATAAATGCTACAAACTGTTCCTGTTGTCTTTGTATACAGCGAGAGAAACAAAACGAATTAGTAATTACTTGATAAAGATGAGGATTTTTAGTCCATCCTCTTTTCCTTCCATCTTTATCAAATTCTCTCTGGACGATCATGAATGTCTCTTGCAGTCACATGGACACACTGAAGGTCACATCCTCGATGATAGACATGTTTAATCAGTATCTTGTAAATTCAGACATAGATGTACAGCGTACTAAATAGCAGAGCACCATCACTGTCCTGTACATGACACACACAGTATTCCAGAGTGTACACCATTATTAAAAGATGTGAGATATAAATATCCGACAGGTGAAAAGTTTCCCAGTTCATACAGTAAAAAGACTTTTTGTACAAAATAGTAAAACATATTTCTGCTTTGAAAATAATAATAAAACATACAGATAGACAAGACACAGGAATCAATATGATTGTAATGTACTGTATGACCCGCTCCATTTCTTTCAATAATGCTTCAGATCAGCGCACGCACGCACGCACGCACGCACGCACGCACGCACGCACGCACGCACGCACGCACGCACGCACGCACGCACACACACACACACACACACACACACACACACACACACACACAGATGCACTCACCCCTTCTGGAAACAGGACTGAATGAGTTCAGGTAGGAGTGTGTGACATGTTATAAACAGCAGGTGAGTCTGCTGTGACTGAGGAGGAGAAGGATCAAAGATGGCAGAGAGTCCGCGGACGTGTTTTATGATTGGCAGGTCTGGCCCGCTTCCTGCTGTAGCACCATCTCGTCCTTGCGGAGGGGGAAGGTGTCGATGGTGGTGAATAATTCAGCCGCTGTGATCGGGAACGGGTAACGTTGTTTGTCCATGCCCTGCTTGTCTACCAGCACCATTTGGAAAGACCTTTGAGGAATCCGGAGCAGTATCCTAGGAAACGCACATCAGCTCAGTGAGCAGCAGTGGTGTAGTAACCAAGTACATTAGAGTAAATGTACTTGGTTACTTAAGAACTTACTGTACTTAAGTACAAATTTTAAGTACTTTAGTTGAGTATTTCCAATTTCTGCATCTTTATGTTTCTACTTCACCACATCTCAGAAGTAAATATTACTTTTTGCTCCACTACACCACTCTTCTTGGGGCGGCAGTGGCTCAGTCCATAGGGTCTTGGCTTGGGAATCGTAGGGTCACCAATTTAAGTCCACACATGGACCAAGTATTGAGTGTGAACTGGTAGCTGGAGAGGTGCCAGTTTGCCTCCTGGGCACTGTCAAGGTGGCCTTGAGCAAGGCACCAAACCCCCAACAGCTCGCGGAGCTTGTCAGAGGCAGCCCCTTCGCTCTGACATCTCCCCATTAATGCATGTATATAGGTCCTGTTTGTACATGTATGTATCTCGGGTCTGTGTGCACTGTTTAAAAAATAACAACACAGTGAAAAAACTGAATTTCCCCTCAGGGGATCAATAAAGCGTGTCTTCTTCTTCATCTTCTTCTGCTTTAATCCCCTTCCTGTCCAGTGAAAACCGTGTATCTGTTCCTTTTTAAGCTAAATAAACTATCTGAATAGCTAGAAAATGCATCGTCATCACAAAGCTGAAAACAGGGCTGTTTTTCTGAGCTTGTGAAAAGTTGACTTTTTAGAGATTTTAAAAGCTATTCTAAAAGCAAAAGATAAGATAAGATAAGATAAGATTAACCTTTATTAATCCCCGTAGGGAAATTCAGTTTTTACACTCTTGTTACAGTACACATACATGCATTAATGGAGAGATGTCAGAGTGAGGGGGCTGCTCCTGACAAGCGCCCCGAGCAATTGGGGGTTTGGTGCCTTGCTCATTGGCACCTCGGCAGTGCCCAAGAGGTAAACTGGCACCTCTCCAGCAACCAGTTGGTCTGGTGACGCCCGCTTCCTAAACCAAGTCCCTATGGACTGAGCTACTGCCGCCCCAAAAGGTAGCCAGGATCAGTGAGATGTGGTCGTGTGTCCTAGTCCAGGTCTAAACCCTAGCTGCACAGTTTTGGATGAGCTGGAGGCAGGACAGGGATTTTTCTGCTGATGCCAGAGAGCAAAGAATTACAGTTAACTAATCTACTAGTTATGAAAGCGTAGATAATGGTTTCCAAAGTTTTTGGAGAAATAAATGGTCTCATCATTGAAATGTTTCTGAGATGATGAAAGCAGGATTGAACCAATGCTTGCTATTTTGGAGGTTGACGTACAATGAGTATTTTTACTTTTCAGACTTTAAGTTGTTCCTGATAATACTTATATACTTTTACTTAAGAGAGTGTGGTATTAGTAGTAAGAAGCTGTAGCGAGCCAAAGACATGTTATGAAAGTGTGTGTGTGTGTGTGTGTGTGTGTGTGTGTGTGTGTGTGTGTGTGGAGAGAGAGAGTACCTGAGCTGCAGGGACAGTGCTGGAGGGAGCAGCCTGTGTCGGATTCGGCCAATCTGTGCTGGGTAAGTCCCAACCAACTCAATTACTGTAACATGCCTCAGGTCTAGTCCACACTGAGCGTGCTGGGGGAAAGATACAGAGAGAATCCGATCCATAAGTTTTGCTGTTTTATAGCTTTGTTATTGATTTCTATGCAGGCAAAAGAAAAGTGAGCAAAGTTTATTCCATGAAGGATATAAAACTGTTGAACTAAAGTATGCATAGATAACTCCAGGGCTGCAACTAAACAATTATTTGCACAATTAATTAGTCCCCCTCCACTCAAAAATGACTTTTATTCACTGTTTGACCTTCACTGTGCAGAATGATGTTTGAGCAGAGTTTGAACCTAGAATGCTGTTTTCACATTCATCTGCTGAAAAAGGGAAGTTTCTCTGAACTCAATGAAATCTGAGTTTCTCTCTGAGTTTAAGATACGGGCATACAGTATGTGTATGCTTTGGAAGCCAGTCATGGTTCAATATGCAGCTTACACAAGTGTGATGTGGAAACATGAAACCTCTAGAGCACCCTGAGTATGGACTTCTCAGTGAAGCAGGAGACAGCTTGTGTCCAGCAGCTAAACATTTGAAAATTAACAATTGAAGTCCAAATACTCCAAAACCCAATGGTATTCAATTACAATGCAAATCGTCACTTCTTTGTTGTCTAATCAATTAATCAGTGAAAAGAGCAAACAAATCACGACCTGACAAATTCCAGGACTGATCACTCAGGTTGTTCACAAACTTTTAACACGGTCTCGTCTTTCAGCTGACAACACATCACTTTGAAAGGTCAGCCGTTTAAAGACTCAATGGTTTCTGACGGGCCGTGGAAACATCCAGCCCCAGAATAAACCTTATCAAAGTTGGTGTCAGGATCATTTATCCATCGCCTTGACATTTTCTGGACCCCCCCCCCCCCACCTCCTATTTATTTGTCTCACTGCTTTGTCCCACTTACGCAGCAAAGCGAGACAGAAAATCAAGCACACACTGCCGTCCTGTTTGAGAGCAGCAGTGGAGACACGAGTCACTGCAGCACACATACAACTCATGTTCTCCCAGCGAGTCGTGCCTCACCTGCAAGTTAGTCATCTGGAAGCGGTAATTATGATTGGCAGCTGTTGGGGCCGAGATAATGAGGAGCCGCCGTTTCTCATAGAACTGGTCCAGCAGTGCAGCAGCCGTACGCACTCCCACGTTGATGTTCATGGCTGTGATGACATTGAATGTACAATTTAGTGATATGACAAGATGTGACACCCATTGCAAGAGTACGAGGTTTAATACAACACAGCGAGCTGCTGCTTGATTTGATTCTTTCGGGATGTTGAGCAGATGTCGTGCAGCAACGAATGCATCCAACAGTGAAATTAAAATGCAACACTGAGTATAAATTACTGATGGTTTGTTGCAATACTGTCTCTCACAACCGCTACTTTCTCTCATGCAATAGCGGGGCGTCCTGGTGATTTTTCTAATCGATGGAGGGCACAGTGGGCCCATTTTCTCCTCTACTGAGCCTCTCACATGGAGCCAGTTTAGCACAAGTAACTTTACATAACTGTTGAGTTTATTGCCACCAGACAAATTAAAAATAAATGAGAGTCAGAGCTCAGACAATGAGACACAGGATCTGTTGCCAGAATTGAGTGACCCCAAGTCGCCCAGTCAACATAAGTGGCCAAACGTTTTATTTTCTATGTCAAACTGGGTAATTGTTTAATTAAAGCTTCCCCATTATGCTCTACGGCTGAATTCTAAGACATGAAAAATGATCTTCACCTTTTACATAACATCAACAGTAAAAGTCAGATGTACACATCTCAAGCCTTTTATCACAGAGCTGATGTGAAGTTGAAAAGGAAAACGTGGCCCAATCTGGCAACACAGCATGGAGAAAAATATATAAGTATATCCCTGTCATTACTGATGTAACTACTTTGAAAAGGAAAATGCTTAATAGATATGTTTTAAGCTCAAACAGAAAGGTAAAAATAAAATTGGGATAAACAGGAGCCCATTTGGGGAATTATTTGCATGTTTTGTTTTTTTTGGTCGTGTCCAAAGTTTCCTCTTAGGAATAATGTTTTGGAAATATACTTCCAAATTAATCCCAAGGCTGCAGTACTGGGAGTAATCCCTGCATTTATTGTAGGCATTAATACTTATTAATAAATCTTTTTTTGGTTACAGCAAGGATGCAGTTTCCACAAGGGATTGGGGTAAGCTGCTTGAAGTAAGTGTATGAATGTATAAAAAATACTTATAAAATACAAAAACACTCATTAGAAATAGTATTACACTGTAGGTCCATAAAACAAAGTGAAAAAATTAATGTTGAGTCAAAACACAGCTCTGTTATTACATATAAGATAAGATAAGATATTTTTCTTAATATTTTTAGTCTTCTTTACTTCTTTTGCCTTTTTTGATCGTATTTTTTTGTTTTTGCTAGTTTTTGATTCCTGCAGCTGCATTTTTAGTTCATTTTTACAAATTGCTATGATCAAAAAAAGAGTAAGTTAAAAAATAATAAAAGATTGGTGTGTTTGTGTAAGTATGTGTTTCATGTAGTACATACCTGCACAGGTGGTGTCTGTGCCAGACCAGGTGAGTCCGTACTGACACACTCTGGCAGCGCTGCCCTGAAGCTCGTAGCCGCCAGTGCAAGTGAACTCACAAGTGGCCCCGTAGTTGTCACTGTCGCTGTTGCACTTCATATAACCGTTATCCGGGGGAAACAGTGAGCTGCAGCGGCGCACTGCACAGACAGACAGGCATGTTAGACTCAGGAGACATGACAGGCAGCAGTCATTAACATCAATAAAAAAGACAGAAGAAGACTGGCCTTCTTTGTGTGTACATATCTACATATTCCCAGAAACGGAGGGATTTTGGTCGGAAGAATTTAATTTATATTTAGCCAAAACATATTACGGTTACAGTTACGTCCAGAAGTAAGTAAGTTTATTGAAAACAAGGTAATTTGGTACAAATTGTAGGGTAAGTATAGGAGTTTCCATGAGAGAAAAGCTGCATTTAAATACAAGTAAATGTTAATTGCTTAATTTATTCTCTATACTTACTACTGCCTGAAGACAATAAGCACATTTTTGCATGCTCAGTTGCTCTGTGCACTCACAAAAAGACACATAGGTTACGCTAGCAATTAATCTGATATATTTAGAAGTGTAACAGCCTCAATTTTTCCCGTTATTAGTTCTGAATTACATAGGATGTTCTGGGAGACGTCTTGGAAATAACCCATAAAATAAAGTGTTTCCAAAAATGCTGCTCCACACAGATTATCAAAAGCTTTTATAGGCTCACCTCTCACTCTGACAGTGAAACGACAGGATCCTTTGTTCCCTGCACGGTCAAACACAGTGTAAGACATCTTATGGAGCCCCTCTGGGAAGTCTGATTTTGAAGGTTTCCCTTTCAGGATAACACTGAAAAAAAGACAGGCTCTGTTTTAATCTTTCACTGTGATCTCCCTGTTCAGAGCGCGATAACCAACAGGACTAAAAAAAGACTAAGTGCACTGAAGCAAAATGGGAGAAAAAGCTTAAAAGCTTGGTGGAGATGGGACTGACTCTGTGAGGATGCCATCTGCAGTGTCTACACCCTCTGGTGTGTCCCAGGTCACCCTCGCTGTCAGTTTTCCTGGTTCTGCCCACTTATCCTTCAGATTAGGACACTTGATTTTTGGAGGGTCCATATCTACAGACAGAAAGGGAAAACAAAAGACTGCATTTAAATACATATATTACACAGGCCACAAAGGAAGAATTGGAAAAGGGCACTATATTGGCTAGAACAGGTAGTATGGCAATTGACTGTCACTGAAGTTTATAATGATTACTGATTTTGAAACAATCGATCCTTGATTTTAGACAGATTGACCAAAGCAACTTCTCGCTTCTAGCCCTCTGACGTTAGCTAACCATTTCTCTTCACACCTGTGGCTAGCTTACATTAGAAAACTAATATGTTATGTTAACCATGTGTTGGTGTCCAGTGGGCTTATTTTAAAAATGTGCATCTTAAATATGAACATGATGGCAACAGACATGATGTAATGCTAAAAGACTGAGTCTAAGGCTAACATGTCCCAGACAGAAACTCAACATCCTCACCAGTTGATGATCCACGTAGAAGTGCACAGAAACAGCAGTTTCTTGTACTGTGTACTGCAGTGTAGAGCTGTTAAACCTGGTATTATAGTAATATGATATGGAAAAATCTGTAATTTTGTTACAACGTGACCCTGTTTGGATGCTTCAAACAGTATATGATCACTTTTAACAGTACAAGAGAAAAGACTTTCTCACTAACCTGTGAGTTTTGCAAACATAAACTTCACAAAATATAATAAATATCGACTACTATCATCAGCCAGTCTGATAGTATCAGGAACAGCATCCATACAGTGAGGAAATGCTACACAATCAGTGACACCCGGTTTAATCTGTTGGCAGAAGTGCCTTAAACCTGCATTTTTTCTAACAGCCAGCAGGGGGCAACCCATCTGGTTGCTGAAAGAAGTAGATTGTATAGAAGTCTATGAGAAAATGAGCCTACTTCTCCCTTGATTTATTACCTCAGTAAACATTGTTAACATGAGTTTATGGTCTCAGTCACTAGTTTCAAGTCTTCTTCAATACAACCCGATGCTCATTTAGTCAGTTATGGTCCCACTTAGAGTCAAATAGACTATAAATCAGGGTATGCTTTACGGCGTAGCTACCTTGTGACTGACAGGTTCCTCCCACAGCGTTATCTGGTCCGGATGTAAACCGTGTTTTCATCCTACAGCTTTAACCCTTTCAGAGTGTGTTTTCACTCCATGAAAGTTAATTGTAACATTATTCAGTACTCAGTTGTACTTAACTCCACCCTCTCATGTCACTTCCGGTTGCAAAAAACCAAGATGGCAACGGCCAAAATGTCTATAACTTGAAGGTTCAAAACAGCAGTCCACAAATGCATGACGTCATGGTGACTACATCCACTTTTTATATACAGTCTAGTTTAATCCATTCTTATATTTTTGGTTTTGGAAAGGATAAAAAAAAGACACCTCCATCCAAACTCTCTACATGACAGGCCTGCCATTCCTTGAGCTATTGGACAGACAGATTGAGCCTTTTACAAATATGAGGTATTTACAGGAAAATGACCCCCTCGTCTTAGCAGCACCCTCCACCATTCCTGTGGCACCATTTTCCAACAAAAACACCTGGACTTTTCAATCTCAGATAGCATTAAATGTTTAATGACCAGAGACACCATGAAACAGCTTGATGTGAAAGGTTTAATTAGAAGTGATCTCTCCAAAGACTTAGAAGAGTCAGAAGTAGTAAATAAAATCATTTGGAGACTCAATGTTGCTTCAAAACAGCATCGGTAAGGCTGTGATAGCTGTAGTGCAGCACTACACAAACCTTGTGATTGTCCACTGTTACCAAGGTCGCAAGACAATTCAGCCATTTCTACAATCACCTCCAGTAAGTGCGGGCCTTATAGGCCAGCTGTCCATGAAACAGAGTCATTTCCAGGCTCAGACTGCAGCTGCTAAGGCATGAAAAACATTTATCATTTCCTGGTGATGAAAGACAAAGCACAGTATGTCTTTGTTTGTGTGTCTGTGTACAAGTACATGTCTAGAGGCTTGTTTTCTTCCAAACATCAATCATATAACCTTGTATTAAGAGGAATACTCTGTAGACTGTAGCTCACACTATGCCTCAAACAAGTAATTACCTGGTACATGTGTTTTCACAGTCCAGTCCTCTGTAGGAGGTGAAATTAAAGCAACACACACACATTCTTACCAACACAGGTGGGGACTCCGGCGCTCCATGCCTTGCTGTGCTGGCAGGTTGCCGTCTTCTGGCCCTTCAGACTGAATCCCGGTGAGCAGAAGAACTCACAGCGAGAGTTGAAGTAGGAGCCGTCCGAACACTTGTAGCCGCCGTTAGCGGGCATGTTCAGCTTGGGACAGCGGATCTCTGTCGGAGAAAGAGCTCAGTGAGGACAAAAGACTTTCTTTGAGTTAAGGGATGATTTACTCAGTTTAATTTGGTTCAGATAGATGCATAAATTTAAACTGTAACTTAAGTAGAATCATCACATACATAAAGGTACATATGTGAAATTTGACCTCGGCATTTAACCCATCCTAAGCATTAGCAGTAGGCTGTTGTAAAGCGCCCAGTGAGCAACATGGAGTTCAGGGTCTCGCTCAAGGACACTTTGATATACAGACAACAGGAGACGGAGATTGAACCGTCAACTTTCTGGTTAAAGGACCCGTTCCACCCACTAAAGGTACAGCCTAGATGCTATCGCCACCAACTGATATCAGTATGCTCTTTTATTAAAACTCATATATCAACCACTCGTTCTCGTCTTTCTTTCAGTGTTAAATGAAAAGCTATCGTGTATAAAAAAACTGACTAGGAAAACCCTAAACGAAGGACTAAAGGGCCAGTACGCTTTAAACAAAGTGCTTGCCAGGTGGGCAAAAAGCATCTGAAATACACCTCCCCAACACACTTACAATGTCAAATTTATGGGAGGTTGCGTCTGCAAAGTTCTGTAACTTTCTGAAACTGACAAACTAACATCGCATGACAAGACAATCTCTTACTTCATTCTTCACGCAATTATTCCTTCAAGAGCATAATGTGTGAAAGTATGCACCGCTATCTCCCTTTAAACAATTATCTCATCTGGGCCCTCTACAACGGCCAGTTTTTCAGTTTTTTCCCCCAGTGTGGCCACTCAGAGCAGCTATAAACACTTTTGCTTTCCAACATTGTACAAATCTGCAAATACAACCCCACCATACCGTGACTTTGCTGCAGTCATTTTTCATGGAGTGATTTAGTGTCCCATAGTGTTAATACTGTTTTCCGACCCCGCTGAGAAGAGACGGCAGGTAGAAGAAACTGATCCATGTTATTATTTACAAATATGTTGTGGGAATATGAAAGAGTTTTTAAAACCCTGAACATCAACTACAGGCAGTTTTCAGAGTTGGAACAAAAAAGACAAAAAATTCGCAAGTGGACCTGCTGTTTTTAGGGCCAAGAATGAACTTGCTCAAAAATGTAAGATTTATCGTCAGGAGTCCCCACAAGGCAAACCTAGTATGCAACGTGCATGAGTGCTTACAGTATATGAATGCGTGCTTGTTCAGATGAGATGGATGATTTTACCTCGGCAGGCGTAGTTAGAGGACCAGTGCTTGCTGGCCATACACACCACCTCTGAGCTCTGGGACTCGTATCCCTGCTTGCAGCGGATCTTACAGCGAGTCCCCATCACGTTCTTGTAGTGTTCTCCTCTGGGTGTACGACAGCTCACGTCACCATGCTTCACCTTAATGGGCGCGCACCAGGGTGTCCCTAAAGATGGAGGGAAGACAGCTGCACTGACCTTTCCTTCACTGCACCGAGGCAATTTTATGTTTTTATGGTATGGTCTTGGAGTGGGAGAGTGTCAGTATTCAATGATAAACACTTACCTGGAGTCATAAAAGCTTAGAAAGGCTTCCTTTATACTTGTGAAAATGTGAAAACCCTCCCATCATCTGAGCTCAGACAGATACGGAGGATTTCTTATTACCTTATCTGCGACTTCCCATAATCCAACAGTGTCTCATGAAGCACATAAGATAGTCTCACTTGATGAAATAATGTAATGAAGTGTAGAGAGCACTTAAATTTAAGAGTGTGTGTGTGTGTGTGTGTGTGTGTGTGTGGATAGTGAGATAATTTCCACACAGATAACTGTTGAGAGTGGAGCTCTTGATTTATTTATTTCACTGATGCTTCGCTATCACGCTACTGAAATCAGCTGCTTACCTGGATTTAGTCTGTCCAAAACAAAATGGCATTGATTAGACTGACCATGACGACAAACTGGTTCTTTAAACCTGTGAGGCAACTGCATTTGCGTTCAACTTTCCCCTTCCCATGGCTGACGCCTCTGCCCATCTCTGCAACACTTGTGTAAAAATTATTCATTTAATGCCAAGTTTGAGGGGCCACTATTCAGATACAGGGAAATCAAAATCTGCAGTTTATTTTGTTCTGGCTCAGGACAAACAGTCTGTGGACAAACATTCGCACACACACATGCACACACTTGGAGAGAAAACGCACCAGTTTAGGCTAATTTCCAGTTGGATTATAAATGAGTATTCATTACACAGCAAGCCTCCCTCGCTGCCTCTCTCTCTGTATGTGTGTGTGTTGGCAAAGTCTCCACAACCACTGAGAAAGAGAAAATAATACTACATTTGAGCTTCACAAGGGGAGAGTTTGGTTTGGCCTGGAGGATAATGTTCCGTGTCTAACTGATCCCGAATTTAAATCTGGAAGCTACTTTGACGTAACGGAGTCAGTTCACAAAACTGGCTGAACTACCTGGTGTTGAATTATGCCTCTTTAAAGATGCAGTGAAATAAAAAAAACACATTTCCTAATTCTAATCCTATGTCCTTGTGTTATTATACTCCAAATACACGTTAAAAAAGTAAGCTACATAGAAATATCTCTTTTGCCTCTCTGTAAAACATTAAAATATTACTGATGATGTCTTGAAATAAATAATAAATGAATCACTCCAATCAAATGTGATTTGGGTCGAGTACTAGATGCAAACCATTAGGGAGCGGGTTGAGTAGCTAGCAGAGCAGTATCATAGGTCAGAGGTGTGTGTTTCAAATATGTCCAAAAAAATAGCATATCAAAAACATTTAAATATTTCTGATGACACATCTTGAACTTGGAGGCAAATATAGCTAAATTAATTTAATCAAACACACCGTTGGCTAGAGAGAGGTAGTGGCTAGCAGACGTAGCAGCTACTATATGTCCTAAAAACATTTTGAGTATATCAAAATCCCTGTAAAACATTTAAATATTTGATGAAACAGCTTGAACTCAGGGGCGTAAACATACTGTACATTCATTCAATCAAATATAATTTGGGACAACTAGCTACACACCGTTGCTATGCCAAATACAGTCTGGAGGATTTTATTTTAATCCCTCTTGCAAATAAACAGCACTGATATAGTCTGTTTTCTGAAATATCTCACATTACATAATGACAATCTAACTGCTGTTTTACTGTGACTTAGGAACTTAGTTCGCTCTGTTCTGCATAACAACTCAGGAAACCATATTTGCTTTGAACTCAACAGAAGCAGTCCCTATGTTGAAATGTTGGTGATATTTCACAATGCATGCGCTGCATACCAATGCATGTCAAACTGAGCATGTAGTCACCTTTATAGCTACGAGAATACCAGTCCTCATCGTCTCCATAGGCGTACTGTCCTGACCCTGGGGAAGAAAGAAAAGAAGAAAAAGCAACTAATATGATGAAAAGAGAGCTGCATCCAAGATGTTAAGCAATGTTTGAAAGCACTGTCCTGGGTTGACCTCTTTGTCCTCCGCCACACAGCACCAAGAACAGGCTTAAAAGTATTGCTTAACTTTTCATCTGAATCAGACTCTAAGGGAGATCTGGATCTTTTGGACAGACCACATGCACAAGGAATAAATCACAAAAGATCCTCTTTTTCCAGCTGGTTTGGGAAAACGAATCTCACTGTTTAAAACAAAGATTCATTCTGCTCAATCCAGTGGTTTTGTTTTGCTGTGGCTACTGCGTTTGGTAGAAGAGGACATGAAATTATTTTGAAACTTTTTGTTCCAAAACAGCTCTTATAGATCATACTTACCATTTTAAGTCAACGTTAAACAGTGGACAGATCACTCAGACAGAGAAAAATATATTTTTCAACTGTAAAACAGCAGCATCCAAGAGGAACTGAAAGATTTCTCTATGGTGGCAGCAGAGCTGGTGGAGGACACTGCTGAGTGATAAGTCTACTGGAAAAAGACAAATGTGAGGGGAATTGTGATGAGCAAGGTGGTCTATTTTAGGACAGGGATGGAGTCAGGAAGCAGTAAAATCAGAGAGGAAAGAGGAAATGAGTGAGGAAGGGGTTAAAATGGGAGGAGGGGTGTTCAACCTTGGCCCAGGGATGTTATGAACCCTGGTGTGAATGTGTCCTCTGTTCAGGATCCACAAGGGAGGAGTGTTCAACCCTCCTCTAGCGTCATACAGTATAGCAGCCGCATGTTTGTCATCGAACCCGATACTGTGAGCACGTCTCACATCCCGTTCCCTCCAATCCTCATTATGGCTTTTCTGTCACTTTAATAAAAGCTGTCTGGACCAAAACGCCGCAAGACATCTAATACATACACACACACACACACACACACACACACACACACACACACACACACTCAAGCTCTGAGGTTTTAGATCACACAGCATGATTGTACGGAGCAAACCCACATACTGAGTGAGTCAGTTTTAGCTGTCTAATGGGAAAACTTCAGTGTCTGCTTCTTAATGGGGGAGGAAGGGAGGCAGAAAAATGGGAAACTAATTACAGGTGTGTGTATGTCTCCCCTTCAAAGTGAACATTAGTTTGAGTTAAATACGTCAGTTCTGCAAGAACTTGCAGCCAAGATACAAGAATTTACACGACGGCAAATGGGAGCTACTCGTTTGTGATTGGCTGGCAGGTGTTACCACAAACAGTGGTTTACTTATTCTCTCTTCTTCAGACGCAAATCACCTCAAGGCACTGAGTTATAATCATTAAGAATTTCATCAAACTGTATTATTATTGGATTTTTTTCTGCAATAGCCATGTATTCAAGTTGACTTCCCGTGCAGGAGGGATTCACAGGAAACGGTGCATGCAAATCCTCACTGTTTGCTGTTCACCCTCTTTACACCGTGTCAGAGCTGTATTAAGTTACTGTTAACGCAAAGCGAATATTCCCCCACTACTGCTGTTTCACATTAAACTGACAAAAAACGGGATGGCTTTTATTGTGAAGCAGCCCCAGGTAATGCCATTATTCATCACTGCAGCTGGGGAAAGATTTGGGGGTGCGTGGTTCTATGCACGCCAACCTGCCCCACCACAGGGTATAACATGGATGTATTAAGAGAAGAGGATACAGCGTTGGAGGCAGGCTCCTGTTCATTCCTGGGAAAGTTGCTCAGCGGCGCATAAAGCCAAAATGCCTCAACTTCTGTCTGGAAAAGTACTCAGATCCTCCAGCAATCTTCTGCATCCACTGGGCCCACAGAGCAGGCGCAGTAGCGTCAGAGGAAGGAAATAACTCTGGATATTAGAGCATTTTACAGCTTTCATGACCTAACGGTTTAAATAAGGGCTATTAGTGTTCACACTGGGGGGCTGATTCACTTTAAATAAAATGATCCGCAGTGTTACAGATGGCTCTTTCTCAATGTGAGTCAATGGGAAAAAGTATTTTTGGGCCAAATGGCATCACAAGACAGACGCGGAAGTTGTAGTATCGCCGTTTGGCCACTACAAAAATTGGGATCAACAACCGCCGTCCTTATATCTGCAAATGTTGCCTCCTACAGGTAAAGAAAAAAAAAAGCTGCTGCAGTTTTCAATACTAGCACCACCTGCAGGCGATACGTGTTAAACTGCAGTTTTCTTTGCGTGTGTTTTTTTACTTTTCTATTCTTGTGCTACCTGTCAGCTATAATATATTTTCATTGGAAGACAAACATAACAACCACATAACTGTCACATTCATGTATAGTTTGTAACCATCCTGTAATCACAATTTAACTTAACCAGACTGTATCCACATGCACAATAAACACTAAATAAGTACAGTAAATGAACTAAATCTATAATGACTAAAACAGAGACACAGCGACCCACATTACAGGATGACAACAAACTATAGACGCCTTTATGAAGGTAGAACAATGATTTATCCAGCATATTATCTACATTGTCCTTTAGGAACTGGAAGTCTGTCCTGTTATTTCATTTCAGTTCACTCAAATCCAGTATTTTAAAATGTAAAATACATGATGATTGATAATCCTACCACAAGCCCAGGATTATTTAATCAATATATCTCTAACTGAGAGAGAAAAGAGCCCCAAACTCCATGATAAATATCCATAATAAAATGACTGAACATCATTGTGCCACACTAGGCTCCGGTGAATATCAAATACTCAAAAAGAAATACAATTCAACTTGTGCTGCAAGTGTAGTTGCCTATGATTTAGCACTTCTACTGTGCATGTGTATATATATATATATATATATATATATATATATATATATATATATATATATATATATATATATATATATATATATATATATATATATACACACACACACACACACACACACTGTATACACTGTATACTATGACCTGGATGATTGAGACAATTCAACCAGCGGCTGCAGAACACCAAATACTAACTTTCAATATTCATTTGTTTTAACTACTGAACGAGAAATACGTAAACAACAACATGCAAGACGGAGCTTAGTCCTTGTTTATTCATAGTTGTCTTGAATTGTTTTCATTTGGACTTCTTCCCTCTCCAAAGTAACCAGGAGGACAGACAGGGACACTCAGGGCAGTGGAAGCATGAGAATGTGCTTGATTAAATAAAACTCAAGCCTCTTGTATGGTGTGAAGTCATTTCTGTGAAGAAGTCTATGACAGCCTGCAGGGGCGAGATAAAGAGACACTAAGATGCATGTTGTTGTAGATGGCACTATCCACTTTTCTTTGATACATCCCTAATGTCTCCTGCATATTTAAATGCTTGCTCTTGTTATCTTTCTTGCCAGTAGGAGGCGCAGGTTGGACTGGAGGCTTAAAACTGCACTGCAGCTCTTCATTTGGATTAAACTTGCTGGGCCTGGTTGGTCTTTGTTGATAAAAGCACTCCAGATTCAAACAAACTCAAGAAAGGAAAATGTGATCTGAGACTGTTGCATTCATATCTAACAAACCTATCAATATGACGAGGTGGGATCAGCCACCAGTATCATATTCCTGTTCATCTACTTCAAATGAGTTCTTAGCGAGAAAAGATGTCAAATGTTAATAGTGCAGGAAGTGTAGAAGCTCGTTTTCCTGACAAACCTCTGGGAGCGAATGAGCTTTAGATTTCTGAGCTCCATATTCCAATTAGCTCCTCTCTGCGGCTCTGTAATACAAACTGTCAGTATACGGAGGCTCATTCCTGGTGACGTATAGCTACAGGCTGACAGAGCAGAGGAGAGCAGAAAATAAAATGGGATGTAATTCCTTCATCCCTCAATTCAACACGCCACGACTACAGAGTTACATAATTCACTAATGATTTCTGTTCCATTTAAACTGTATACCAACACATCTACTGCTGGTTTCTGACCCTGAGGAACAAACTACTGTTTTAATCTCCATTAACACTTTACAGTGAGGTACAACGGTAAGCTAAGAAGTTACAGTGACGGACCCATATCTCACCACAATATATAGTAGTCATATAGTATTCATTTTCATATAAATCATTTATTTGTCAATGTGATTTGCTTAACATTTTTAAAGCAGTCTGTGCTTTGCGTCCTTCATTATTAGTGTATTTCCAGTAAAGGCTCCGTAATTACTTAGTAGGATGAAGTGCTACATTACCTGAGAGACACTAAGTGGTTAGCATAGAGTTAACTGGGAATTATTCATTAGGGTAGTGTTCAGTATTCAGAGTTAGAAACTCATCATGGCATGCTACTTTTTAAATAAGCATTCAACAGTCTGCTCTTAAAGCTGCTACACTAATTAATATATAGTAGTAGAAGAAGTAGTGTGTAATGTGAAAGGGGTCGAACTCATGGTGAATTATAATCTGACTCTGCAGTTCCCCTCAGCTTTACGAAGCATTTTAGTATCTTTAGCTCAATGCCCACACACTCCCCTCTCATCAGTGTTATTTCCAAAAGAAGGCAGCTCTGTTTGGCTAAAAAAATCTCTGATAAACTTACTGTATGCTGCCTGCTTAGCACCAAAACAGCAGACAAACACAGCTAGTGACTAGCTGGTGAACATAGTGGAGCATTTACCAGCTAGAGAGACATATATATATATATATATATATATATATATATATATATATATATATATATATATATATATATATATATATCGCTCAGGAGCTGGTGGAAACTAAAAACAGAGCTTTGGACTTCCATCGTAGCCTATATATGTACCAACGCGACTTCAAATGAACACTAATGTTGCTTCACGTCTGATGGATAGGTAGCTAAGCCACAGTTTGCTAACACATTCACCATATGAAACCAGATGAAATGGTGAAATCTCCCAGTAAGACAGTGAAATGTAAAATTTGAAGACAGGACAGGTGGATAAGCTAAAAAAAAATATAACATACATATCTCCATGAAACTTCCCCAGTTGATTACTTACATTACGACAATACATTTTGCCAAAAAAGCATCCTGAAATATTATGTTTAAAGGTCCGCTGTGTGTAGGATCTGGCAGTATCTAGCAGTGAGGTGAGGAGATTGCAACCACCCAACTGTAGACGCGCCAAGCACGTTGGAGAGCTACGGTGGCTGACGCAAAAATGTGATTGTCCCGGTCTAGATCCATCTGGAGCAGAGCCAGTGCATAGAGTGAGTGTGTGTAGATGGGAAGTGAGTGGTGAAGCAAGAGAGAGAGCGGCCGTGACAGGAGCAAGTAACGACTTTGGCCCAAGCAGGAAAAGTTAACGGTTCGTCTGTTCTGTTGAAACATGGTGGTGCAACATGGCGGACTCCATGGAGAGGACCTGCTCCCTATGTACTGTAGATATGAAGGGCTCATTCTAAGCTG
Organism: Pterois miles; assembly: GCA_947000775.1. Taxonomy (NCBI): domain Eukaryota; kingdom Metazoa; phylum Chordata; class Actinopteri; order Perciformes; family Scorpaenidae; genus Pterois; species Pterois miles. The sequence continues at coordinate 8,808,419 of CAMQGK010000637.1, read as the reverse complement.
ACAATTTTTATAATTAGGTGATTATACACTTAAGAAAACATACTTATTCATGTTATAGTCCATTTCTACCAATAGATCACCATAATTGTTACACACTGGTCCTTTACATATGCAAATTAAGCACTATCTAATGCTAACTTTTGGTGCATTTTGAAGAAATCGACAGATGCAAATAGACAGTGTTGTAAAGAACAACTAACTTAATTATGCATTTTGGCTGTTTTCTAAATTGCCCAAAATCTCAAAATTGAACAGCGCATCAAAAACAATGTTTCTGACATAAAAAACGGCAGAAATAATGTATTAAAGCTGTTCAGTGCCACCTGTTGAACAATTTAACAGGCAGGGCAGCCAGTAGCATTCAATTAAGACAAATTGGTCAGTTCAGCAGGGTGTGCTGCAGTCTCTCTTCATTGTTGCAAGTGTTTTGCATGCACTTCTACTACCTCTTAGCGATTCATTAATCAAACGTTAGTTCCTGACTTAGGTTTTCCTTTGTGAGTATTCAGGATTTACCTTGTTAAGTGTTGCTGCTCTTTCTGTGAGAAACACAAGTAGACACTAATAAGAAAGACTGTTCTCCAGTTGATGGCGCTAGCTGGCAATTCCCCAAGTTACTCCACGAGTGTGGAGGATGTATCTTCCCCAGAGTCTCATCAGCACATGAATCATCATGGAAAATGTGATCCGGCATTTAGGAGTACTTGCTAAAGAGGGGTTTAACTGTAAGAACATGCACATGCAGAACACATACCAAGCTTAATAATATTTCCATCGTTTAAAAAAAAAAAAAAAGAGTCCAAAAGGTGTTAAAGCAGTCATTGTGGTGCACTGCCACCTAGTCTGAGGCATGCATACTCAACAGCTCTGCTGCCTAATTGACCACCAGAATAAACACAAACACACCCCTGTAAAATAAACTCCTCATAAACACACACACAAGTACAGACCAGAGTCCTCACTGTCAGCTCAACAGGCAGTTTTTAGTCTGTCAGTGTAAATCTGCTCTGCAGCTTGTGTTCATGTTTCAGCCTGTATGATTGTACAGCAGCCACTTTCAAACCATCTACAGGCACATCGCCACGGTGACCACACACACACACACACACACACACACACACACACACACACACTACTCCATCCAGACTTGAGCTTTGAAGTCATTTCAGCTCCTCAATCCAGGCTACAGGCCCTGCTCTGTCTGACTCCATCTGTCTGGATCTGTTTGGTCCAAACGCTTATTTTTCAACTGATGTAATAATTATCTTGTCTATAAAAGGTGAGAAAACATAGAGAATGTCCATCATCAAAGGTAGCATCGTCAAATGTCTTGTTTTATCCAACCAACAGTCTGCAACCCAAAGTTTTCAGTGTACACTGATAGAAAACAAAGCAAAACAGGGAAAATCTCACATTAGAGAAGCTGGAACCAGATTAGGTTTTTGCTTTAAAATATCAAAAATAATTGCTAATTATTGTTTGGCAATCAATCAATCAACTAATCCTTGCAGCTCTAATTCAGTGTGAGTGAAGGAGAGAGGGACAGAGCCCTTCTCATCAGGAAATAGATGTGAAAGTCTGCAGCTTTGAAAGAGTTGATGAATTATGAAAAGAGAGGGCAAAAACCACACTTACTCTACAGTTGCAGGGCTTTCATTAGTCCCACAGACTGAGCTGTGTGCAGGGAAACGTCCCCCAGATGCACACTGCACTCCCCCCGCTGTCCACCCCCTCCACGTAAACACCGCCGCGGTTCACCAGAAACCAGCGGCGAGGACAAGAAGCCTCGACTGCGTGTAGAGGAAGAGACACCAGAAACTATCGAATACAAAGAGTTTCATCCAGACACAGCCTCTAATCAGTGACACCCCACTCTTTGTTTCACTCCAGGACCGCAGGATTATTTCATCCTCCTGGTCCCTGCAGGGTTAACACCGTCCAGGGGGTGAACGGGGGTCTTTGTCAGGTCCTTACCTTCGTACCCGGAGCAGAGGCAGAGCTGGACGAACAGGAGCACCAGCGGCCACATGTCCATATCGAGACGCGGCGGGACTCTTCAACATGTGAAGAGGGAGCTCGCAGGAAAACTTCCAGCGCATTCCTGCTTTCCAAAGGCCCGCCTCTTGCTCCAGATCCAGAAACAAGGGAGGATTCTCCTAATGCAGTCAGGCCCGGCCACCGGCTCGGATAGACGAGGCTGTGCCAGCCCCTGTTAGTAAACTGTGACATGGAGACGATTATCACCTCAAGAGACCTAACTAATAGAAATAAACCCAGTGATTCTTATGAAACCCCTAAAGTAAGGTCACAAAGTAGGGCACATATACCCAACTAGTTGCATAAGATCAGTATAGAGGTATTTGTACTCAGAGGTGGAAAAAGTTTTCATATCCTTTATAAGTAGAAATACCACCGTCTAATAATAGGGGAGAATAGGGTTGGTTGTCACTTTAATTTCCTCTAAAACTGCATCCTTAAAGCTGCGGTGGGTAGAACTGGAGCAAATATGATTACTCATAGTAGTAGTGGTAGAGTAGTAACTCACAGTAGTGCATAAAACAGGTAATCTAAAGAAAATCATGTGTTTCTGAGTCCTCCGGTGCTCCTAATGGAATCTGCAAGATTTCACAGACCGGAGGAAAACAACCAATCAGAGTCGAGCTGGAGCCTGCCGTCTCTGAGCAGCTGTCAATCAGTCGCAAACTCCAATCAAACTAAGCAGCGCTGATTAAATACGAATTAATATTCTGTTACTGTAATAATTATTTCTCACCTCAAATGTTTTCAGAAACATCTTGTAGTTACTGTTTAGCTGTAAAATAGGAGAGTTTGTGACCCGGCAGCCATGTTGAGATCAGTTGAGGAAATACCAAGCACCGCCCACTGGCAGCAAACTTTGTCATTTTACGACTGAACAGTAACTACAAGATGTTTCTGAAAACATTTCACGTGAGAAAAAGGCATTACAGTAAGAGATTATTGAGTCATATTTGTTCAGCACTGCCTAGTTTGATCTGAGTTTGTTAGGGATTGACAGCTGCCTCTGTTGAATGAACAGCCAATAGGAATGCTCTCTCTCTCTGAAATTACCTGTGATTGGCCAACGTCTCCCGTCACGGCTAGATTATTTTAAAGCCTGAAAACAGAGCAGAAGTCTAGTTTTCTCTCTGAACACTTGACTTAATATGTTGAAAGGATTTATGTAAATTTTGCCCGATGAGGCCAAAAACTTTTGAAAACAACTTGTGACAACAAGCACTAGCTGTCCTATTTTATTTTAATGGGGAAATTAAAAAATGGAGGCAATCCTAAAAAGTAATTTTAGTTTCAATGAAATGCAATAACCTATGCCCTGCACTGAAAGAGCATAACCAGGAAAAATATTTAATAATATTAAATTAAAAATATTTTTTATCCTTATATAATATTAATCATCTTATCCTGATGTCAGTCACTCACTATCAGTCTCCATGTGACAACCAACCCCAAAGAAATTGTGACAATCCCCAACTGGGATGTTTTGCTACCGACTACACCACATGTTGCAGCCAAGCTATAGCTCTCCCTTCATACTTTTTAATGGTAATAATTATTCTATTATAAACCCATTGTGTAAAAGCCCAGAAGAGAAACACAGAAGAGCTGGATATTTACATTTTGACATGAAAAACACAAGACCTCTCACCTCAATGTCAAGTGTTTACTCGTGAAATGACCCTGTAGTTGACCTCTGACCCCAATTTCTAAAAAATAGAAGTACTCATTACACAGAGTTTCAACTGGACTCAAAATGAATTTAACAATCTGGGTTTTCTTTTATTAATCCTCTTAATCAGGAAACAGAAAACTGTTTGGCTCATTGTAAATATTTTAAGCCGTTTGTGTATTGTGGCTTCATAAAAACACCTGAAAAGATGAGGTACATGGTCCATCCTGGATCTCTCAGGTCATAGTAAACTACCGTGTTGGGTATATAGGGATCTCCTTCTCTACTGGTTTACACACACAGACCAACCTCAATAAACAGCAGCAATAAAACAGTGGAAAGACTTTCCAGTTTCAAACATGGGTAGAAGTTTACTGCTGGGTTTCACTGTTTGCTAATGATGTGAACGTTTTATAGGAATTTAGATCCAAGTTGTTTCCTCGCAAAGATGAAATGTTCCATAGTAACCATTTTGTCATTGATCCCATCTAGACATTTGCATGCCAGTCTTCTATACCTGATTATTATTCAGTTTCATACACAAACACCCGCAGGATGGCCAGGTGAAAGTACAGAGCTGATGGAAGACTGGTCTGTGTTTAATTTGCATCAGGTTTGGTTGTAGACCCTGAGTAGAGCGCCAGGGGGGGGGGTCCATACATGAAAGTGTTGAAGTGTTCTTTATCTTGATGGGAAACAGGAAGGTGTGTGGTGAAGTGACTGCGAGAGGATCTCCTGAGCTGTAATTATATAATGTGGGTTTAGCCGACCATCACGTCTAGTTGGTTGACTCCATCTTTGCTCACCCGGCTCTGGAGGATTGGATGACACTTAGATGTGGTGTTACAGCCAATGATTTTGGATAAAGATTGTCGCTGGGCTTTGTTTTGTTGTGTTAAGCTGCTGTTTACACAGACTTACACTTAACTGTCGCTCTCTTTGAGTATATTTTCCAGCGTTTAAAAACCCTGATTCCTACCGAAACACAGTGCACTTGTACAGTATGTACTTCCTGTAGGGATGCTGTCACTATAAAGGTAGTGAATGACACATTAGTGTGAATATTCAATCTGAACATTTGACTGCTGCAGTTCATTTTGAGGTCTCAATCATCTCATCCATAGACACACACAGTATGTGGGCAGAAACAAGGCAGCCTCTCAGCAATACAAATGAATATATTTATGAGACCATGAGGAGAGTACAGTGAGGGGGAGAGGAGTACTACTGCAGATGTGAAAAGAGTTGCATAAAACCTTTAGTGGCTCTAGAGGAAGCTGTGGGAAGTCTGATAAATTGCCTCAAGTGATGTCACTTCAGTCTGCTTCAGGTCTGATCTGGAGGTAGAAAAAAGTGAGCTGTAGCCCACTCCTCACCTCTGCCAGAGGCTAGCGGCTTTAGGCTACATTAATTGCTACGACCATAACAACCCAAATCACTGCTATCAGGTGTCATGTCTAAAAGGTAACCTGCAAATTGCGAAATCTGATCTGAGATCTGCAAAAGCTTGCAAAAACTCTAGTAAGACTTGCTGCCCAACGACCTATCCGAACCGTAACTAATCGAGATCAATGCCTAACTTTAACCATATAGACACTTAACACTACCGCTGTCAGGAAGCAGACTTTGTGAGCCAAAGCGCAAAAGCAACCACTTGAAGCTACTGTTTGTTCCAGCCTCCATCAAGCTGCTGATTTAATGATAAATCTTGTAGCGCAATAGAGCAATGTCCAATAGATAGACAAATATGCAAGGGTTACGTCCCAAATTAAGTATAGTAATAATTAAGTATGAGAGATATTATAGGAAGTCTGAAACCTTAGCATGAAACTAATAGTATGCAAATAACATACTATTTCTGATGAAATATTAGTATGCATCGCTTGACACTGCGACAACGTAAATATCCCACAATGCAATGCAGCAGTGACGACAATATTCAGAACGGATGTTGACGGACAGCTCTGTAACATCAACAACAGTTCAATTTAACTAAGATTTCACTTTGCTGGGCAGAATATATATTTTAAATTAATTCAAACTTTCTCACAAACCAGTTTTGGTCACATGAGCTTAGCATGGGTTACCATGGTTACACATCTCAAACCAGCAAGGAGGCTCTCAGGAAGTGATGACATGAATTTCTGCTCAGTGCGTCGTGCATGGTATGGTATATTTTTCTGTATATCTTGGGTCAAGTTAAATGAAATTGAAAAATGAAACCTATTTGTGACACATTTTTAATAATGAATGTCTTTAGTGGTGATGAACGAGCTTGGGGCTGAGTACTGAGGAGCAGACTAATGCACTGTTGGTTCTGGTCTTTTAATGGAATGTGTTGACAGTAAGTAAACTGTAGTGACAGCGGTCTGACTCAGTGAGCAGGTCTTACTGTACTGTACGGCCTTCGTGGTGCCGAGTCCTCTCAGTTAAACAGTGTTTGATACTTAAACATGAGCCTCATTGCAGGTCGAGGTACTGAGGCAGAACATCGTTCCAGAACTGCTGAGAGCCGCCTTGTTTCTTCTGTCCTGCAGCGTTCTGCTTCGACCTCGGTGCTGGTTTGGGTGGTTCTTTCTGTGGTTTGTCTTTTCTTTCAGGAGGCAACTTCTGTATATTTTTTGTTGCTGATTTGACCCCCTTCTTCTTGTCTTCTTCATCTTCTTCCTCCTCGTCCTTAGCAAGTTTCTTACTATTTTTGATGTTTACAGTATTTCCATTTTCCTCCTCTTCTCCTTCCTCCTCCTCCTCTTCTTCACTAGCATCTTCCTCGCTCACATCATCTTCCTCAGAATCAGCACCTTTCTTTCCTGCAGGTTGTTCCTGTTTTTCTTCTCTCTGATTCTTGAGTTTTGTCTTTGTTTTTGGTTTAATGTTTGCTTCATTCTCTTCCTCATCTCCCTCTTCCTCATCCCCCTCCTCCTCACCTTCACTCTCTTCCTCCTCTTCCTCATCCCCTTCCTCCTCACCTTCACTCTCTTCCTCCTCTGCAACTTCTTCCTCACCCTCTCCTTCTTCCTCCTCTGTAACCTCCTCCTTACTCTCTTCTTCCTCACCCTCTTCTTCTTCCTCCTCATCCTCTGTAACCCCCTCCTTTCTCTCTTCTTCCTCCTCCCCCTCTGTAACCTCCTCCTTACTCTCTTCTTCCTCCTCCCCCTCTGTAATCTCCTCCTTACTCTCTTCTTCCTCACCCTCTTCTTCTTCCTCCTCATCCTCTGTAACCTCCTCCTTACTCTCTTCTTCCTCCTCATCCTCTGTAACCTCCTCCTTACTCTCTTCTTCCTCCTCATCCTCTGTAACCTCCTCCTTACTCTCTTCTTCCTCCTCATCCTCTGTAACCCCCTCCTTACTCTCTTCTTCCTCCTCATCCTCTGTAACCTCCTCCTTACTCTCTTCTTCCTCCTCATCCTCTGTAACCTCCTCCTTACTCTCTTCTTCGTCTTCATCCTCTGTAATCTCCTCCTTACTCTCTTCTTCTTCACCCTCTTCTCCCTCCTCTTCTGTAACCTCCTCCTTCCTCTTTTCTTCCTCCTCCTCACCATCTTCTTCCTCCTCTGTCATGTCCTCCTTTCCTTCTTCTTCTTCTTCCTCCTCCTCTGGATTCTCTTCCTCAGATTTGCCCTCATCTAAAGATGCCTCTTCCTCACCTTCTTCCTCCTCATTTTCTTTATCAGGCTTTTCATCTTGCTCTTCTCTGTCTTCATCAGGTTCATTGTCTTCCTCTTCCTCCTCATCATTTTCAACACTCACATCATTCTCTTTCTCATCTTCCTCCCCATCACTCTTACCTGTTTCTTCATCTTCTTCTGAGTCTGTCTCCTCCTCCTCACTATCGGTGGAATCTTGGTCTTCAGTTTCACCCTCTTCCTCACCAACCTCATTTTCTTCTTCAGAATCAGACTCTGCAGTGTCACCACCATCTCTGTCCTCCTCCTCTGACTCTGTGCTCTTGCTGCTCCCCAACTCTTCACCACTTTTATCTTCCTCATCCTCGCTCACCTCACTTTCTTCTTTTCTATTCTCTTCTTCAGTGGATTCTTGACTTTCCTCATCCTCTGCTGCCTCACTGCTTTCTTCTTCCTCCTCTTCAGCCTCTGTGACATCACTCTTCTCACTTCCTTCATCCCCTTCCTCACTGCTGGAGCCTGTTTCCTCCTCATCATCTTCCTCTGCAGTTTCATCATCTTGTTCTTCCTCACCCTCTCCAGAAACACTCTGCTTTTCCTCCTCTAAGACATCATCACTACATTCACTTCCCTCCTCCTCTCCCTCGTCTTCCACATCGCTTCCGCTCTCTTCATTTTTCTTTTCCTCGACTTCAGTATGCGTTTCCTCTCCCTCATGATCCTTGTAGGTTTTCTCATCTTCTCCGAGTTCTTGCTGGGAAGTTTCCACATCTGTGCCACTGTTCTTCCCCTCTGTTTGTGAAAAGTCTTCATCCCTGTCACTCTTCACCACCCCCTGTTGTGACAGAGGGGTATCATGGCTTTCTTCTTCTTGAGCTACATTCTTCTTGACCTGAACATCTTTCTTCGTGCTTCCTTTCGGTGAATTTGACACTTCCGTTGAAGAAAAATGTGACAGCGTCGAGGAAAAAGAAGGCTGCATAACTGCACTCTGCTTTGTGAATTGCTTCACTCGCCTAGATGTTTCTGATGGTGTAGAGGTAATTGTACCAGACTGAGAAGCCCCTATGCTCGTCACTGCCTCACTAAGGACCCCCATAGCTGCACCTGCTATCCCAACAGCAGGAAGGAGAGAGGCTGCAGTGCTGAGGATCTCCCCACACCTTGGCTTTTCTTCAGTGTCCTTCATGCTTGGTTTAGGGCCTTGCAGGGATTTGGCACCGCTGACGGAAACCACCTCTGTTCTTTGAGTGCTTTGTGAGGACATGGGCTTACACAGCGCTTCAATAGGTGTATCCTGTTGTGATAGCAGCGGATTGGAAGCTTCAGCCTGCTGACTCCTTGGCTTGGCCCTCGTATTATCTTCAGATTCAGCTTCTCCTTTAACTCTTATGACACCTCCTTCTTCTCCCCCTAGTTTTGTTTTTGCCTTCAGTTTAGATTCTTTTGCCTTCTTTTTATCTTCAGCGCTGTCGCCTCCAGGTATCTTCTGCTTATCTGCAGTTCTACCTCTCATTTTTTGAGCTGTGTTTAACTCATTTTCCACACCTCTTCCTTTGCTTTTAATTGGAGTATTTCCTGCAAATTTAATTTGACTTTTGACTAGTGTGGATTTGACCACTTGTGGTTTCCCTTTCATTTTAACTGGTGTAGATTTCACACTTTGGGATTTCTTAGTATCAGCCTGAGCAGGTGTGGTTTCTTTTCTCACTAGTGGTGACTTTACATCCAGTGCTTTACTTTGACCTTTTCTCAGTGCAGATTCAACCTTGTGCAAATCTTTTGTTGGAGTCGTTTTGACTCGCTGCGTCTCTCGTTGCATCTGCACTTCAGCAGGTTTGACGTCAGTGACGTCACTCTGGATTTCTGCATCTCTTTCTACGGATGACAAAGTTAATCTTTGGACAGATATGCTTGTTTCATTTCCTGTAGTGACCTTAATAACAGGAGAAGTCTTGTCCAAAGCTGATTTATTTTCCTCTTTTTCTGGTGTCCCTATCAAGTTTTTCTTAAAAGTGCTGGCTTTCTGTGCTGGTCGCCTGTCATTTCTCTTCACTTCTGTCTGTCTCTGCTGCACATCAGTCAGCATCTTCCTGACAGATCGAGGAGTTTTTGGGCTCGATGCTGATAGTGTTGGTGATTCAAAATTCAAGGGTTCCTTTCGAGCTTGTTCGTCTTCATGAGTTTTGATTTTAATGAACTGCTTGGTGATGTTCTCTTTGCCTTCAGATTTGACTTTTTTGGACATGTTTTCCTGACTCTTCAGTGGAGACACTTCTTTCTTCAAAGAGCCTTTCAGGAGCACTGTGGGTGAGGCCTTGACAGAATTATGTCCTGCCTTCCCATTGAACCGAAACAACTGTGCCTCTTTCATAGTTCTTCTAACAGCTCGACCTTTCTTCTTTTCCTATAATAAATCACAGAGAAAATACAGATTTAGTCAGAATAAAAATAAAAATAAAATGGGCAGGAAAAAGATCATACGCCTGATAATTTTGTGTTATAAAAAAGGAAAGTTGAACAAGCACAGCAGCAGACCTGCAATCATCATGACGTCATGTGTATTTGTGGTATTTGAAGTTTTATGTGATTTACTGCCAAAAGCATGTTAGCTCTAGTCTGAGGAAGTGGTTTCTTGTTCAATAACACACTAGGACAACACTCATAAACAAATGAGATATGTTTCAATAGATTTTGTAGGCGGAGATGGATTAAAATGTTCTGACTATAATAACAAATATACATCATTATGTTGTCATATTTTGAACATCACCATCATGTACAAATATATTTTGGTACATTTTTCTACTGTGTAATTTGAAACGTTTTAAACATCTTTTAAAGAGCATATGGAAAAATTTGAACTTTTCTTTGCATTATATGCATGGTGGGCACACATGATGTTGATGACTGTTTACTCAGGTCTAACTACAGATGTGGGAGGGAGGTCAAGGAAACCATGGAGACGACTAAGAGAAGATAAGAGGAATCCTTATTTTTCCATCTGCACTGCTGATGAACAGACGATGGTTAACTGGGGGTCAGTGAGCAGTGATGTGAAATAGGGATGCTAATTTTGGAAAATTTTCTTACCGATGACCGACTCTCGTGAACCAATTATTAACCGTTAACCGACGAGGTTTGTGCCTAACATGCAGCAATGCACCAGCTTCAGTATATAAGCACAACAGACAACTAAGTCCCTAGTTCTCTGTAACGAGAGTTACAGTAGCAGCCATGGTGTTGTGTTCACTGTCTCCAGTTCAATGTCTCGGACAGTTAGCAGCTACGGTGCTGCATGTAGTGTCGTCGACTTGCAGCCACTTTCCCAATAAAAGTCTCCACCATGCATTTAGTTTAGTTTAGTAGGTTGTCAGCTGTGCATCTGCCCAGATTAATGATAGCTTTTGTCCGACAAACAGTGAGTGTGTTTTTGCTATGCCAGCAGCTAGTTGCCAATGGCTTTGTGCCCACTGTAGCGTAACTTCAGCGAGTTTCCAACAGACTGTGTGTGTGTGTGAGTGTGTGTGTGTGTGTGTGTGTGTGTGTGTGTGTGTGTGTGTGGCAGCGGTGAGTGAGGGTTTGTTGGTGATGTTATAGCTGTGAGTGTAACTATAGCAGACTGTGGGTGTACAGTTTATTTGTACTGTACTTAGTAAAGTACAAGTATTTAATTTTTCTTCTAATTCATGCTAATGTTTTGACACCTTAAATATCTAGTTATACTAAGTTTTCACTTTCAAAACATGAATAGTGTAAAATATGATGCATTTTTCAGCACACAAAATCAGTAATTATACTTAAGTAGGATTGTGACAGCTTTTACTTGTAATAAAGTATTTTTATAGAATGGCACATTCTATTTCTTCTATTTTAACTTAAGTAAAGGTTCTGAATACTTCTACCACTACAGACAAGCCCATGAAACATTACGACTAAGGTAGATACGGGTTACTGAGCACCACATGTTGCACTATGACACACAACAATGTAGGAGTCCATCACAGCTTGCTTCATCACTGGCTGTGGAAACACTGATGAGACGTGGCAAGATTCCTGCAAACTTTTCCAAAGCATTGCATGTATGCGCGTGTGTTTGTGTGTGTGGGAGCGTTTGTGTATCTGAGTGAGTGTTGGACTGGAGCCCAAACACATTTGTGTATTGGCAGAGGCAGCCCTAATCTCTGAATCTGCTTTGAGGGGATTCATTACACACATTTTTTGACTGTAATAAAGCAAAATGAATGTGAAAATTTAAGAAATTAAAACACTGAATTCAATTTCATATTTCTCCTCAGTGTTAAACCAAATGGAAAATGTCTCCACAGACATACGTACACATACGGTATGCATGCTGAGCTAAGCACATTTCCTGGAAAAGTCAGTGAGTGTTCAACATAGCTGCTTCCTGCCCTGGAGTGCCCATAATCGAGACCACAACCAAGAAGCCTAAAGAGGAAAATAACACTCAACTGACTTTGCATTTATGACTTTGTGGACATTATAGTGTATTTCTCAACTCCAACATCAAAGTCAAACCAAACTTTTCTCACCAAATTTGGCAAAAAGTCAGAGCTGACTCCTTTCTCAGAGATATTCTCCTCCACATCTTCAATGACAATTTGTCTCTGGATATTTTCTCCCTCTGAAAAAACAAACAAACAAACAAACAGTGACTGGGTTAATCTAACAGCTGTGAGTATAAAATGCAAGCTAAAACTCAGCTCATCACTGGTTAACATTATAGGCTGAAAATACCTGTTTGTGACGAGGCAGGATGTTTTTCCTCACTGAGCTGTTTACTGGAAACATCACTGGAAGGTCTAGTGGGGCTGCAGGGCTCTTTAGGTGGTAGAGGAGATCGTTCATTTAAAGCCTTTTTAGCGGTTGCCAATCCATACAGTCTTTTTTTCACGGTCCTTTTGGGAGATACTGGGGTGTTCTGTTGAGTTGTAGACTTTGGCGATAGTAAAGGAGAAGGCAGCTCTTTGGATTTAGACTTAGAAGAAGCAGCAGTAGAAGATATATTCTGAAAGGTGTTTGATGATTGAGAATGTGGGCTCGATGGCTTAGAGGATAACACTGGAGATCTGGGGGAGAGTGGTGGGTTTAGTATTACTTCTGATTGTGGTTTTGGGGATGATGCAGGGGTAGGCATTTTATGGGATGGGATATTTCTGGACGTTTGCCAGGAAGGGTTGAGGAAGCCAGAACTTAGACGTGGGAGGTTGTGAGACATCCCTCCAGACATCTCCACAGAGCTTCGCTGAAAGTCAAGAGAAGAAAAACAGCAAAAATATTACTGAGTTTGAACCACATCTATAGAGCTCCCCCCAACCAGTTTGTTAGCACTGCAGCACAGCTACAACTTGGTGTGAAGCTGCCCCCTGCTGGACTTAAGTGTAATTACAATTATCTAAGGATGAGACAACAAACTTCTCCAAGGTTTCTGCAGGGTTCACCAAGTTAAATTAAAGACTTTTTCATTCATCTTTGTGTGATAGCTTTAAAAGGTGGGTGGACTCAGGCCTGGCCACCATTAAACAATTAATACAAAGAGATTCTTTGAAATCTTCTGCACAGCTACAACAATACTTTGTGTTACCTTCAAAAGACCTATTTAGATACTAAGGCATTAAGTAATGACTCACAGCCAAAGGGAAGCTAAAATTACCCATTATAAGACAATGAGCTTCATAGACACTAGCTGGCAGTACTGACAGGTTATAGGTTTGATGCTGACTGGAGCTCCACAAAAGGATGAAACGGACTCCCTCATACACAATCTACTGCAAAAATCCCACCTCCTGTTCAAAGGTGTGTAACATATCTACTAATGGTTGAAATTAAGGACTATTTCAATTTAGAGGTCTTGTAAAAACCGGATTTAGTCTTGGAAAAGAATTGCCATGGCGTAGGTTCTCACTTTTTGTCTGTGGCGAGCTCGAGCAGAGAGGGCTGAGAGTGGATCAACCAAATTGTCCAGCTGAAGGATTTCTGTGTAACTTGGCTCCAGGAAGTTCTTTGTGATGGTGACATCATCCTCTGGCTCCACTTCTTGGCTCTCTGGTGGTCTGGGTGCAGCCAGTACCAGCATGTGGTTACCACCGCAGGACATCTAAACGTAACGAGAACACGTGGACTCAATGTAGTTTATTACAGTGTGTTTCCTCTCAACGTGCAGACTCATGGGAAATACCACTTAGGAAGTGGACTACTGTAATAAAGTGTTTTAAGCCAAAGACTTTGGGTGTTTAGTGTTTTGCTTAAGGGCCTGTGACAAACACACAAGTGGAGCTGAGGATGGCATGACCACTCTGAGCTCTTTCATCATGTTCACTCACTAAATGAACATTGCACTTGAAAAAACGTGTGCAGAGTGTTGGGCTGAACTGGTTGATGAAGTTCTCCTCCCCTAAACCAAGTTTCCCATGTCGACCATCACCAAATGTGTACAGGAGCCCGCTGTCTGTGGAGGGGGAAGACAAACGTATTAGAACAAGTTTGAAAGTTTAATCGCTTGACATTCACTTTAGATGATTAGAAATACAGACAAAGATAAACAGGCAGTACTATTTTTACACACTATAACGATGACTAGAATGAGCTTCAGAGATTACTTACTTGTGATCACAGCGGTGTGGTTTTCTCCACAGGCGACATGTTTGATGCTGCTGTGACTAAAGTGCTCCAGTGGTTTTGGCAAATCAACTTCAAACAGAAATGTCCCATGGCCCAGCTGACCGTACTGACCTCTACCAAACGTGTACACGTTCTCCTCTGGCACAGCAAAGCAGACACAATGATACTGAAAGTAAGTAACCAACTAACTAAGTCACTAACTAAATAACTATCTATCTGCTTCCATATTAAAGCATAGAGGATACAAATTCAATAAAAAGGTCTGTCTGCATAATCAGTACTTGTACTTTTGATATGATTTTATTGATACTTTTACTTAAGTAAAACTGTAAATGTAGGACTTTTACTTGTAATACAGTATTTTCACTATTGACACTTTTACAAAAGAAAAGTAAAGGATCTGAATACTTCTTCCATCACTGACTCACAGGCTGTATTTCTAAATGTGTCTGTACTGTTGACCTACCTGTGAGTGCCACAGTGTGGTCCCCTCCACAGCACACCTGGGTGACACGACCATGAATCCCTTGCACCCGCTGAGGGACTCTGTGATTGGCTAGCTGCTCCGCCTGGAGACCAAGTCTTCCATTCGCACTCTCGCCAAACGTGTAAAGATCTCCATCCACTAAAACAAACACAGCACTGGCATCTGAGGGTTGGTTAAATTAACACTCGGTCAGTCTCTTGAGTTGTGTTTACTTGGACTGAATTGTACCTGTGACAAATGCTGAGTGGTGATACCCACAGGAGACCCAAAGCACTGCCTCCCCAACATCCACCTCTGTGGGTTCTGCTGCAAACTCCTCGTTCCCTAAACCAATCTGACCCACGGCATTGTCTCCCCACATCCACAGCCTCCCGTCCTCTACCAACACACAAACACACACGCACACAGTGTAGAAAATCAAACATCACACACACATACAGTTTGGACCTTGGCCATAACAAGTTGGCTAACCTTATGGTAACCAGGTGTCCCACTTTATGAGGGACTGCACAGCATTTTTATCCCTTGTACCTTGTCCCACATATTGGGACCATGTCCCATATTTTCCTTGGCTGCAGTTTTCAAAAGTCAAACAACTGCAGGACAGATGCTTTTCTGAAATTTTTTTATCCAGTGGCTGTGAAGAATCACGTGGCTGTTTGCTGTCAAACGTGGGTCACATGCAGGTTAACATTTCACTGTCTTTGCTATGCTATGCCCAACGGAGAACATTGTGAATCACCACAGCAGAATATGATGGAAATTACTACGAAGAAAAGGAAGAAGAGCTACAACAAGGACTGTGAAACTACAAAGTATTATTAAGCCCGTGGAAGGCAATTCAGTTATTTTTCAATTTCACACAGGAGGACACAGTTCATGTGAGTCTCACAAGAAACAGGCAGCTCAGAAAGAGATGTGCCAAACTATGGATGCATTCGGGCAAACCATAGAGATGTTACTAGACAAGGGGCAGAATAAAAATGCTCATTATTTAAGTTAGATAGACATTATCTCAAAATTTCAGACTACCTCTCAGCCCTGGTAACGTATCCCACATTGTCCCACTCAAACATACTCTTTGTACCACATTTGGTTTGTTAGGATCTGTTCACCCACGAAATGGAGGCACTTGTTACATTATTTGTCACCGTTCGAACCTGTTAAGGCAGCTGAGGTGTTGCATCCTGCAGACAGCATTTTGATTGGTGCATGGTCACAGAAGGGACGAAGCAGGTGGAAGGATGAAGTATTGTTGTTGTGGCCCATACCAAGCTGCCCCTCCTGGTTACTGCCAGCAACATAAACACTACCCTGCCCTAAAAATATACAACACCTGAATTAAATACAACCAATTCTGGGCACTACCTGTTATGTGGGTAAGGAAACATCTGTCATATCAAATTATGATATAATTTGTTGATCATCTCACATGTGCAGACAATTGTGTGATCTCTCCCACAAGCCACAAGCTTCACCTTCTCAGACTTTAAGGCTGAAAGGTAACATAAAAACATATATCAAAATCAGTTGATCAGTTGTTAATAGGTTGAAAGAACATTCATCAGCAGCTATTTTGATAATGTATTAATTGTTTAAGAAATATTCTCTTGTTCCAGCTTCTCAATTGTGATGATTTTACGCTTTTCTATGTTGATTGTGATTAAAAACTGGATCTTTGGTTTTATTCAGACAAAGACAGTGGTGAAAGACAATACTTTTATTTAAAAAGTAGTAGTACCAGTGTAGAAATACTCTGTTACGAATAAAATTCATGCATTAAAAAGGTAAAAAGTATGAGCATGAAAATATAATTAATGAACCAAAGGTAAAAGTACTCATTTTGCAGAATGATCATTTCAGTACATTACTGTATTATAACTATTGGTGCATTAATGTGCTCATCACTTTAATGTTGTGGAGCTAATTTTAATGACTTCATATACAGCTTATATATAGCTGTATATATATATACATATAACAATAGATTATAATTTCTTTGTTGACTCTATTTTATATCCTTAATCTAACTCTGTAAAGTAGCTAAAGTTATTACATGAACTGTAGTGGAGTAAAATGTACAATATTTACCTAGAAGTACAAAGCAGCAGAAAATGGAAATGCTCAAGCAGTTCCTCAAAATTATACTTGACCGCAGTAGCCTAGTTGCGTAAATATACTTGGTTACTTTCCACCACAGGAAAAAACAAGTGATTTGAAGACGTGAGCTTGAGCTTTTTCACTGTTTTCTGACATTTTATAAAGATTAAAAGATTACTTGAGAAGATAATTTCAAATGAATATTGATCTTTATTATCATTTGCTGTTTTTTTGTAATTCACCTTTCACAGAGGCAGGTTTCCTAGGAGCGGGTTTAAATCCAAGTCCCAGTTGACCCCAGGTATTACCACCAAACATGAGCAGCCTGCCATTTTCTGCAGACATAAGGATCATTCAGTTACACAAATATTTAGTGTTGAAGACATTCATTATCCATGATTAACATGTGCATGGATTGTCTATACCTGTGACAACAGCAGTGTGCTCTCCACCACAAGATAGGTGCACTGGCTGGTCATTCTTCAACCAAAATGTACTCGGCACGTTGTCAGCAAAACTGCTCTTTCCAAATGTGAAGATGGCTCCTGTTGCTGAAGACAAATGTGTGGGTCATCTTTTAAACAGCCTTTGACAGGAAACACTACACAGGATTTAAAGGCAACACTAACTTACTCTTCTCTAACTTAACACCGGCTAAATCCCAACCTGCTGTCACATCTCAAGCCATTTAAGTAGCAGCCTGACAGAAATAGCAACAGGTCACCAACAGTGTTAGGAAACCGTTAGCAGACTGGCTAGATAAGTATACCATTCATGTATACAAGTTGTTATGTACACTGGATAACACGTAGAAAGTTCTCTCACCGGGTATGTCCACATCGTCCTGTCCCGTCATCTCCACTGCTTTCCCCGTCACACTCCCTCACCTGCTCCCCGTGGCTCCGTGCTGGATCAGACAGACGTCAGGGAGGAGCAGTAGCAAGCTAACGTTAGCTAGCTAGCTAGCGTTAGCTGTTCTTGGGCTAACTATCTATGTAAAGTTAGCCATAGGTGAGGAATACCAATTTAATTATCTAAAATATATGTATCTGAATATTTTACGTTAAACATTACACAACATACAAAAAAGAAAGCAAAATATGGTTTGAAGTTATCTATATTGGAGGGTCACCGTTAAAAACATATCAGTTACGCTACACCTGTGGCCATATAACAAGTGTATTAATCCGCCTAAAAGTTGATTGGTAAAAGTAAGTAGTTCCCCAGGCAAACTGTTGTAAGAAAGACTTTATTTTTACCTGATATCCAGCAGGTTGTATCCTCAAAATGCATTTTTGAGATCTCACAGATAAGTTCTATTTGTCTGAAATGATCAAATGTTTGGGGAGAAACCAACATTTGGATCCAATATTTCCACAAACTGCACTGGTACACATTGTCTTGTCTACCTCAGCTAACACCGCAGCGTAGTACGTTGTAGCGTGTGGAAATTTTGGATTCAGACGTAAATAAAAAAACAGTTTATCATTCTGAATAGACAGTCAACATTTGTGAGATTATAAATACGTTTTAAATATGCAACTCGCTGCTGGATAACAGGTAAAAAACAAACGTTTTGTCTTTGGCCACGTGGTTTGCTGAGGGAACGCTATGTGACCAGTCATGAACGTATGAGTTAATTTCTAGCTGTTGAAAAACTAGCTGCAACTGTTTTGTTTTGCATATGCAATACACTCAAAATCCCCATTTAATATCCCACACATTCCAATATATATAATCTATCATAACAAGCGTTAGTCATCCCATTTTAGCTCGCTGTGAAACAGAAACAACAGTCAACTGAGCCACCTCTGGGGGAAGCCACGCCTTGCTTCCGGGTCCTGCGGTGACGTCCGTTGAGCCACGCCCCCTGTTGGCTTGTAGCTCGGACTGCACGTGAACCGTCAGTGGGGCAGGAAATAAATGTCAATCAAGTTTATTGATGTATATTATAATATTCCTACATTAACATCAGACTTTTATTGTTTGTGCCTTTACCGGAATGTCTACTAGACTATTATCAGTAAACAACACCGTTTTCAAATGTTTGAAAACTCTCCAAGACCGTTCGGTGCGAGGGTTTAGGTAAGCAACTCCAGATTTTATTTTTCGATTAAGTTTTGTCAGCAATGTAAGCATTGTTTGTTCAAGTAATAATACATGCATTATGCCCTCGTTTGATGCTTTCTCAGCACTGGAGCTGCTTCCCTTGGCTCAGTGAAATTAAAGGGTCGCAGCTGTCTGACTCTGAAGGACTTCAGCTCAGATGAAATCAAGAGGCTGTTGTGGGTGTCAGGGGATCTAAAACATCGGATCAAGCATGAAAAACAAGTAGATGAATAATGTCGATATGTTAAAATAACTCAGCTTTTGTGTGTAGCCTCAGGGTGGGTCATTTAAATGGATCTGTCATTTCTATTTCAGTATCTTCCTCTTCTGCAAGGAAAGTCGATTGCTATGATATTTGAGAAGAGGAGCACCAGAACAAGAATGTCCACAGAAACAGGTGTCCATTTTGTTTGCCTGTATCTGCACTGCTTCAGTTAATACCATAATAGTAGATTACACAATGTGGGCCAGTGTTATATAGACACGGCAGTTTTCAAGTGTCACATTTACACTTGAAATTACAATAAAGAAAATAATCTTTTTTTCTTGTTTTTTTTATTGAAAGATGCTCAATTTACAATGCAACTGCAATATGCGAGATACATAAACATGTCCTTCCATGCATGAAAAAGACAGATTTATAAAAAAGGAAAAATGCACTTGTACATTAATAAAAGAAAACATTAAATAACATTAATGGGAACGATCTAACAGTCACATAACATCTGACATTGTTCGCTGGGCTGATCCTATTCACCAGGGTGTTCAGCGGTGTAAAGATCATTGTTAGTACAAATACAAAAGAACTGCTGAAAGGCAACTTTCCGTGCAGACAAAATAGTCTGCAGCTATTAACACTGCTCTTTTCCCCTGTACTGCTCCCCTTCAGTGCTTTTATGCATGGTTGTGACTGTTGTAATTAACCACCAGTTGGCCGAACTGAAGTTGTCTTAACATCATAATTTCAGGTTTTGCTTTGCTCGGTGGCCACCCCTGCTTCCTCACCTCTCAGGACATCCACCTGGGAGTGAATGAGAGTGGCACAGACACAGCTAGGTGAGTCATGTAATTATGCTTTCACTTGTGGAAATAAAATGAAATGACAAACAGACAGTTCATGGATGTAGGCTGTGTATTTGCATTCCTTTTTTAACTGAATATCCAGGGAAATCTTAATCACCATGGCATTTTTCAGTGAAACTTCACTTGACTTTTCCAAGGTAGCTACATACATATGTATACATATATACTATATATACTGTAGATGTATGACATATCTCCACTTCCTCCCACTGTATAAGTGGAAGCCAAAATATCCCAGATACGGCAGCTGACATCCTGAGATTTTAACATCATTTGGAGCAGAGTCTACCCACACACCTGCCTGAGCCAATCAAGAGCCGAGCACGGCCACAGGTTGCTAGGATGAGCTACTTGCTGTAACTGCAACGTTAGGACCATGGTAGCTGTTTAGCGAGAAAGACACAACTAGCCATAATATCTCTATGAACAAATTTATGATCAAATTGACACATTCTATTACGCAGACTGGTGACGGTCAAAGAAAGTTAAAGTACAATTTCCGAACCTATGGCTGCATGACTACTTCACTCAGAGCAGCTGTCAATCATGACGTCTCAGCCCATTTTTTAGCATCAAATAACTAATTGGACACTTGAACATAGCCAACATCAGTGTGACAGGAACTATCTAAAGTGACAGAAACCAGCTTTGGGAAAAATTTATTTGATGTGTTCTTTGACTTTTTATTTTGGCCCAATCCACTAACATGGATGAGTCATCGTTTATGACGTACAGCCACTAGGGGGCGATCAAGATGTTTTGGCTTCACATTTGGGGAGCTGTCATCTCGTCCACCTTTATATACAGTCTGTGGTAGTTACAGTGTTGTCCACTGTTACTGCTAATTACTAAAGGGAAAGAAGAGTGTGCGTGTCCCAGTACATGAACCTGGGGTGATGTCCGCCTCTGTAATCTCTGAACTCCTACCACAGGGTTCTCTCAGGACTCTGTGATATTGTCTTGGCACGAGTTTACAACCACTCCACACTGGAGGAGCTGGATAAGGAGGCCTCCATCCCCGTCATTAACGGTCTGTCTGACCTCTACCACCCAATTCAGATTCTGGCAGACTTCCTCACTTTACAGGTACTACAACTCCTACATGTAATGCAATTTCCATCCAGTAAATGATAATGACATAGTGTTTTCTGAATTACTTCTCTCCTCCAGGAGCATTATGGATCCCTTAGTGGATTAACGGTGAGCTGGATTGGAGATGGGAACAACGTCCTCCACTCCTTCATGATGACGGCAGCTAAATTGGGAGTTCATCTTAAGATTGCTACACCAAAGGTTTGCCTCATTTTGTTGCACAAATATACATTTGGCCTCTCTTTTAGTGGACTTTCCCTACTTTCTAGCAGATTTTTGATTTGCTTTTGGCAGGTATTGCTGCACAAAGTCAACCTTGAGCATATAATCTCCCCAGTTGCTTGGGAAACAACAAACCTGTGGTTCTGTTTTGCAATTAAGCTAAAGCTGTATTTTTAATTTACAGGGGTATGAGCCACATAGGAGTGTGATTCAAGAGGCGCAAAGACTCTCCAAAGAGGTGAGATCTTCTTCAGGTGTCATAATAGACAGACCTCTGTCAAAGGACTTATGTATTCATGACATTGCATTTTGCCTCAGCATGGGACGCAGCTTGTTCTGACCTCTGACCCAGTGGAAGCCGCTCACGGCAGCAATGTTTTGGTCACAGACACCTGGGTCAGCATGGGACAGGAGGAGGAGAAGAAAAAGAGGCTCAAAGATTTTAAAGGATACCAGATCACAATGCAGGTACGTAACATTGTTGCCTCATTAACCTGTTTATATTCATGATTTGGTATCTTATGGATATTTGACATGTAATATGTTTACATTTTCATTCTATTTGCACTCTGCTGCGAAACAGTTCTCTTTTCTTCGTTATTATTCAGAGGCAAATCCCAAATTTTTACTTTTTTAGACTGTCTTTTTGTCTTAAAAATGTAAAAGCAAAGTGTCACCCACCACATACCAGTAGCTTTTGGAGAAGTTCACAGCTGTTTTCAGTCAGTGTCTGTTCACAAATTGGTCTGTTTTTGACAGCTGCACACACTTCTTGACAATAAGCAAATTGGTCTCAAACATGCTCCTACCTGACAGCCTGTACAAGAAGCTGTAGTTTAACCTTCTGCAAACTATTTGTATGATAAACTAGTCTAAAGCTAATTACAGACTTCATCTGATTTCTAAATCAGCAAGCAACTCTTGCACTGCCCATGATTATATAATTGATATCATTTTCTGAAACAGATTACTGTAATTGTTTTGGTCAATAAGAATATGTCTGGCAAGTAAATGCTTTGCAACGGAGCACAAGTACTTTTGTAATTTGCACAAGTAATTTTGAAATGGGTCTACTATTACTATACTGGCCCACTACAGACAGGAAGTGTAGCCAAACCAGACTGGACCTTCCTGCATTGTCTCCCCCGGAAAATGGAGGAGGTGGATGACCAGGTCTTCTACTCATCCCGCTCCCTCGTCTTCCCCGAGGCAGAGAATAGAAAGTGGACAATCATGGTGAGTAAATAATGAACAGTTTTATACTAGTATGAATTTTGTTTGATCCTGTGAGAACAGTTTGATTCTCCGTCTACTGATCATCATAACTGTCTTCTCTTTCAGGGCCTGATGGTGTCTCTTCTGACTGACTACACCCCACAGATTCCCAAGCTCAAGTTTTAACTTTAGGTCATAAGGCGGAGTTTTACTTGTGTGACTTTCCTACTGCAGGTGCCTCTTCATAGTTCAGTGTCAGATTTCACCCATTGATGACGCCATCACAACACTACATGGGTTACCCCAAATTTATTATGTTTACAAGAAGGAGGAGAAGGTTCATTTGCAGTCTATCAGTTTATCCTCGGCATACTGCAGCTTCCTACTACAGCATGTCAAATAATTAAAATGTGTTGATCGTGTTACATGTGAAAGGAATTGAAGAATACATGTGAAGTGTGATTGCATTATTATTATTTATCTATGTATTATTTGGAGCTTTTTCCTTTATTGAATGTAAACAAGTACTGAAAGGCAGACACAGATGGGATGACATGCAGCAAAGGGCCCCAGGCTGGATTTGAACCCCAGTTAGCGCCCCATGGGACTGCATTATTCTATTCAAGACACGGCAATAAATTACGGTTGTTACGGATAGTTAACAATTTCACTTGAACTGACTTTGAATGGTCAAAGTTAGGATATGTTGTCAGGCAGCAAGTCTTGCTAGAGCTTTTTGCAAGATTTCGTCTTTGTTCACCTGGTCAGAACCCTGATATGATTGATTTAGCAAAAGGTCTTATTATATTTATATATTATGAACATCATTTAGAGCTGTCTGTTGAAGATGATTACTATAGTTTCAGTGTAAAGATCCAAAATTTAGATTTGATTGATTTTGTTGCATGATATAAAAGTCAACATTTTCACTGACTGAATACGCTGCTCATCTTTATTGTATCCATTTGTGACATTACATATTTGATAAACTCTCTTAGATTACACAAAAAAGTGTATACACAATAAAATATTAATCTGCCTGTATCTTTTTTTCTGATATATTTTCACTTAAGCTATATGATTTGATTGTACTCTCCATTTAAATTGTTACATACATTTTTCTTCTTTTTTGTCTTCTTTTTCATAACAAAAGTGTTACTTTTGTTATGAAAAATGGAGAAAAAATATATTTATCGAAATTAAGTTTTGAATTTGAATAGTTTATATACTAACACTTTTCACTTTTATAATTTCTTTGCATCCAACGAGACCACAAGAGAAGCAATAACAACATATAGTCCCAATCTTGGTTAAGATGAATATTTGATGTGCACCATGTGATTAAATATTTACAGTGAAACGGGGTCTTTGAACAGACTGGATTACCACATGGGCAATGCAGGTCAAGAGGCCTCTACTGAAGTAAGCTATGAACAACAGCAGGTCCTGCATTACAACCTGGCCCTGTCGCCCCGTAACAAAATGTAGGTTTTTATAGCCCAATAACCTTTTTTGCTCCTAACAGGTTAACAGAAGTGAATCAGATTTACTGGTGGTCATTTAGATGGTTCAGACTTCAGTCATGCTGGGTCAAACAGCTGCCTACTTGGTGATAATCCAGCCTTAGCAAACAGATCTAAACTGCCTCTTTCATTCAAAGTTTGAAGAAAACTAAGCAGGCTGTTTTACAATATGTACTGTTGTGCTGTTGACTTTTCTAGAGCCCTGAAAGACAGAACTAGACAAGATATACTATTCCTGAGCTAGGATAAATTCTGCATAATGAGTATTTTTGATACTTTAAGTACATTTTGCTGATAATGCTTATACACTTTTACTCAAGGAACATTTTGAATTTATTTATTTTACTGGAGTAGACTATGGTATTTCTTTTTACTTAGGTAAAGGATCTGAATATTTCTTCCACCATTGCTAGCAAGATGTTTTTTATCTATCATGAGTCTGTCCATCTGTGTTTGGCATATATTTTCATAAATATAGTATATAGTTGTACCACTTTAGACTGAAACTCTCTTCTTGTTTATATTTCTAGCAGTGTTTTGGATTGTGATTTTCACTTCCATGCGCATTTTATTTACCTCCTGTTATCGCCTCCTCATGGCAGAGTGCGCCGTCCAATGGAAGCAGCCGGTAACGTCCCGGCTTGTCCCAGCTCTCTGATTGGATAACGTAAGATGACGTGCTGACGTGCTGTTGATGTGCGGGAAGCTTTGATGTTCGTGGGTGGTCCAGTGTGATTAAAAATGATGCGTAGAGCAGCTTCATTCATAAACACCACCAGCCTGTCGTTGAAGAAACACACAAGCAAACACTGATTTTTGAATACATGAATACAAACACTGAATAACTACATGTTGCATCTGAAACGGAATTAAATGTACTTTTAAGCGCACACATTGTGATGCTGATTAAAAGGGCATAACTTAAATGCAACAAGCTAGCCGCGCTAACCACTGAGAAATAAGGTTAGCTGCTACAATGGCGATATGAAAACAAGACAGTTGTCAAGCGGGGTCCGGACCACCCACACACTGAGGGAGTCTGAGAGGAGAGGGAGTTGTTGAAGCCGAGGTGGGAGGAGGACGCCATTGCAGCCGCAGCTGGCCGTCTGTGATTGAGGAGGGACAAACGTTATCAAACTTCGCAATGTCGAAGGGCTTTTCACGTAATTTTCACACCTCGGTCACTGCTGGGTTATAGCGGAAACGGACAAGTAGGATGGACGGTTTACCCTCGACGAGGAGAAAATGTGGAGTCACAGCGACAAACCAAAGCAGGTAAAGAGGGAGAGCTGTGTTTCAAGGGGGGACAATGGGAGAAAGTTTTAGCTAACCTCGGCTAACTAACGGTAGTTGTTTAAGCTAACGCCGCTGCTAGCCAGCTGAAACTAGCCGTGATCACAGCGCTGCTCCCACTTTTACTAAGTTTAGTCTTATCAGCGCTGAGCTGTACAGAAACCTGAAATGTCGCTGGACTTTGGGTTAAAATTGTCATTTTAACTCAGGAAAGTTAACCGCCATGGTGGGGGATAACTAATATGCTGTCTTGCCAAAACAATGTTAACCAACGAAGCTAACGGTTACCTTGCTTGGCTAAAACTTGGCTGTAGACAGACGGTGAACTAGTGAGGAGTTGAGCCTCCTCCAGGCTGAGTTTGGTGTTAAAGTCTGTTTATAATGGCTCTGTTACATGTCTGCATCCTCTTCTTAACATAGCAGTGGCAGAAACACTATTCAGACTCTTTAAACTAGCAATACAACCATTTAAAACTACCTCTTCCAAGTCCTGTGTTCACAATCCTAATAATAACGTTACATACGTGTTATCTGTTTAAGTCATTGTTTTATAATTTTTTGTTTTATTAGATATGTTAAATAAAAGTGAATAATGAAGTCCTTCAACTGTTGCTAGCTATTGATATGGTGATTTATGGTAATAGTTATTAATTTAATTATTAATCAGGGTCCAAAATGATAGTTAAGTATACTTTATGAGACTTGTTTTATGAAACTGCATTAATTAGTTTTCTCTTTCTTCAAAGAGTTGTGCCCCTGGGATGATTTAACATACAATAAATCATATTGTTCAATATAATTAATCGTTATTTTTATAATGATTAATTACTTTTGATTATTATTTTATATTGCTTATTTGTTTATATTTATTCTATTGACATTAATACTTATTTTCAATATTTTTTTAATAATTAGACTAGCTCCTGTGTGTGTCCCCAACAGATATAAGCTTTCATAAATGTGTAAGAAGCATTTTATTAGTGTAGCTGGTTGAGTTGGAGCTTCTGTTGACAATGTTACATACTGCTGGATAGTTTCTGTAAATAAATCATATTTTATAAATCCATGATATGTTTTGTATGTAAAATGCTGATCTGCAGTAACTACAGCTGTTAGATAAATGTAGTGCAGTAAAATGTATAACATTTCATGTTGTGGAGTAAAAGTTGGAAGTATCACAAACTGCCATTGGTTTTATCTAGTTTCCACAAAAAAACAAATAGCAGGGTCTTGAAACATGCTTGAAATGTGTAATCCATCACTACGAACATTAAGTCTGTCATAATGTTTATCAGAGTTAAATTACCGTAATGAGGCCATGCAGTGCAGAGGTCTCATATCATATCTGCCCTTAAACTGAAGTAGAGCTGAAGCTACAGATGATTAATTGGCAGTGACAGTTGATTAATCATGAACTTCAGTTATCAAGCAAAAGGGCCAAACATTCTCTGGTTTCAGCCTCTTAAATGTGAGGATTTGCTGCTTTTCTGTTTTACTTGTACTTCGGGCTGACTCAAATGCTTCGAAGCTTCGACCGTTGCCATGATAATCGGCAATGACAGTAACTCTAAATAAATATTTAAATGCTCTGTTTTGTTGTTGTTTCTATATATAAATAAGTATGTTATAATAACATATAAATGTATCCCATTAAACAAGTTATAATCCCAAAATTTGTATTCAACATTAATAAGTTGGTCTCAAACAGATATTGCTGTTGTGTGTAGAGATGTGTGTGTGTGTACAGTAGAGCGGCAGCGTCACTGTCCTGGGAACTTAAACATGGAGATGGAGACAGACTGAAAAACATGTCAGCCTGCTGCACTGAGCCGCATTGCTTTGAATAACTTAGAATATTACCCACCGAAGCTTTGAAGCCCAAAAAATTGTATTTGAGACAGCCCTACTTTTACTTAAATATGATAGCGAGGAACTGTTGGACACAACAAGAATCACATTTTGGTCTGAGAAATTGTGGCTGTGAAAATAACGGATTGTTGCACCTCTAAACTGCATTTCACACACAGCCATAATGTAACATTTCCAAACACTGATGTAGACTTGATGCTCATTGTGA
The DNA here is from genome assembly GCA_947000775.1 of Pterois miles. NCBI lineage: Eukaryota > Metazoa > Chordata > Actinopteri > Perciformes > Scorpaenidae > Pterois > Pterois miles. The sequence continues at coordinate 8,781,244 of CAMQGK010000637.1, read as the reverse complement.
TAGACAACTCAAGCAAGTCTCAAGATCCCAGTAATTCATTTTATAGTGACAAAAATATTTAGAGCTAGATTTTTTACTGGTATCTACTTGGCAGTAAGAGACCTGAAACATGCTGGTATGGTCCTTTAATGGTCAGATTTTAAAATTTGTTTGAAGATTTTAGCTTTCTTTGTAATATCATTTCAAACCACGTCTTTCAGTCTCCAACCATTCCTTCACCTGTCTGGTGGCCCAGCCTCACACCATGAACACCAGTAGGAACTGCACCACAGTGGGGAATGCTGAGGGCCTGGCTGCCCTGGAGTCAGTCTCCATCGTGACCATCACGCTCCTCGCCTGCCTGGGGAACCTCTTGATTGTGGTGACCCTCTATCGCAGGCCTTATCTGCTCACACCCAGCAACAAGTTTGTGTTCAGCCTGACCATGTCCAACCTGCTGCTGTCCGTGCTGGTGCTGCCGTTTGTGGCCGTGAGCTCGGCAAAGAGGGACTGGGTGTTTGGGGTGGTGTGGTGTAACTTCACTGCCCTGCTCTACCTGCTCATCAGCTCTGCCAGCATGCTCACCCTCGGAGCTATTGCCATTGACAGGTTAGTGCTGGATGATTATTGAATAGTCATAGGTACTAATAGTAGTGATTATCTGTTGGTTCGTCGCATTGCATATAGTCATTTGATCCATTGTGACTGATGCTTTAGATTTAAACTTCAAACAGATTTCACTATGCAGAGAAATCTGACACAGTTAGAAATGCAGACTTGTTTCCAGACTTTGTTCATATGCTTTTTGGCAAGGCACTTAACACTACGACCAGTTCACCTGCTCATTGGTCAGTGGTTGTACTGGGCAGCTCCCGCATGTTAAAACAAATTTCGATCTGCAAATAAAATACATAGGAAATGGATCAAAGAATGTTAGATGCATCATTCTTACACTACACTTCTTACATCACTTCTTACACTTTTTTCTCATATTCTGGGAGCAATTTTTATCTCATTTATTTTCTCAAATTAAGCACAATTGTCTTAATTTTAAGGAAATGCGAGATGTGTGTTTACCTCGTTCTTGTGACAATGACACTTTTGATGTTATTTGTGCTTTTTCTGGCTCTGGAAGACACACGTTTGTGTTTGCAAACTTGTGAAACAGGTTTTGGTGCATTTCCCTTTAAGGTCAGCATGCAGCATTGTAAATAAGATTGGTTAACCACACACTCAGCTCGTGGTATTTTTTCTGGAGATTTTCCCAGCTCAAGTGACAAGCATTAGACAGACTCACACAAAGTAACTTTAAAAATGGACCGATATGAATGCACCAGTCATCTGCAGGGCCGAGATTATTCCTCTTGTTTGCTATTTTTAGAAGTAAGCAACTGGTTCACAAAGAAATCAACTTACACAGATAATCCAGCATACTGAACTACACCTACACCACTTTCTTTCTTTTTTTCTTTGCTTATTCTTTGACTAGATATTTACTATCTAGCTTTTTAGCACTATTTTTTTGTGGTTGTTTTGTGTAAAGATAAAATTCAATGATCTCACTAAGAGATTTGACAACATCCTCTGGGCTTCTGGACATTTAAGTACAGTTTTTTGATTGTGGAGATGCCCTTCAGGTTGGTTGGATTTGATGTTGAGTACCACTCTAGTTAAATTATATTGTGATCACAGAGGCCTGTAAAATGTAGTAAAGATCTCTTGTATATTAGCTCTGTAGCACACTACCCTCACTGTTCTCACTGCTATCCTAATTACCCTCCTTACCTTTGGGAATTTGTGATTACAGTGTATGTTTTTGTTCTCCCGCCAAGCCTCTCCTTTTCTGTTGTTTGCAGCTTTTCAGAAAACACTTCATGGCATTTTTCTGTATCCCCCACTGAAATCTGAGCAGCCTATATAACATGGATGAGAGGGCTCCCTTGAGAACACTTTACTTCCTTCACCGTGTCCTGTGTCCTCTCTCATACCAACAGGTACTATGCGGTGCTTTACCCGATGATCTACCCCATGAAGATCACAGGAAACCGGGCGGTCGTCGCCATCGCCTATGTGTGGCTACACTCCCTGGTGGGCTGTCTGCCTCCTCTGTTCGGCTGGTCCTCCTTCGAGTTTGACTGCTTCAAGTGGACCTGTGTTGCATCTTGGCACAGAGAGCCGAGCTACACGGCTTTCTGGGTCACCTGGTGCATCCTCCCCCCATTATTCATCATGCTGGCCTGTTACGGTGTAATTTTCCGTGTTGCCCGTATGAAAGCCCGGAAAGTTCACTGTGGGACAGTTGTTGTGGCCCAGGACGACTCCAGCGGACCTCAGAGGAACGGACGCAAAAATTCAAGCACCTCAACCTCCTCTAATGGAAGCCGGCGGAGCCTCGTGTATTCGGGGAGTCAGTGCAAGGCCTTTGTCACCATCTTAGTGGTGATCGGCACCTTCCTCATGACCTGGGGGCCGTATGTCGGGGTGGTGTGTACCGAGGCTTTGTGGGGGCAAGGGAGTGTGTCTCAGGGAGTGGAGACCTTGGTAGCGTGGCTATCTTTCTGCAGCGCGGTGTGCCACCCACTCATCTACGGTCTGTGGAATAAAACGGTGAGGAAGGAGCTGCTGGGGATGTGTTTTGGAGATCGCTACTACAGAGAGTCGTTCGCCACGCGGCAAAGGACTTCCCGCCTCTTCAGCATCTCCAACAGAATCACAGGTGAGAGGAGAACCGTGGCTCTGTTTGTTTATTTATGACTTCTTTATATTAGGATACCAAACCATAGACTAAAAGAACAATGTTCAGGAAGCGACTCATAGACATACAGTCGAAACAAGTACAACAAAGCTAAACACAACTCTTATGTATTCACACGGAGGTACAATGTTTACAGGTTAAACCATTTCTGTAAACCACAAACAGGTATACAATAGTGAAAGGGTGGGTGTTAGTGCAAAGAGTGCTGGATTAGACGTATTAGACGAATGCTGGATAAGTGTAGTAAGTGGTTTACGTACAGTATATGCAGCCTGTTTCGATTTACATCCCTGTGTTGTGGTGATTACATGTGTCTGATCATGCTTGTGTTCTTTCAGACTTGGGTATGTCCCCACACCTGACAGCCATGCTGGCCGGTGGAGGACACCTGCTGGCCCCAGGGAGCAGCACAGGAGATACTGGCTTCAGTTTCACTCAGGACTCATGTAAGTGTGTTAGCAATAACATTAATTCTCCTCAACCTCCTAAAGGCCTAGGTAATGTCTGCAAATGACTTGTTTAGTCCAATCAACAGTCACAAACCCAAAGATAGAGCTGGAACCAAAGAGTGTTTGACATTTTTGTTTGAAAAATAAACTAAAATTATTAATCACTTATCAAAATAGTTGCCAGTTACTTTTGTGTTGATTGATGAATTGACTAATGGTGCCCGCTGTAGTTGTAGTTTCCCTTATATCGTAACCATAACAATCTGTAAATCTACTCCATACATGTTTGAATTGAAGCATTTACTCTGAAATTTCAGAAAATAGTGAAAAACGAGAGCCCAGGATGACATCTTCGAATTACTTGGTTTGTTTGACCGACAGTCTAAAACCCAGATATTCAATTCAGAGTGCAGATCTCCGACAAGTCTGTCTGCAAAGATCGCTGCTGTGATGTTTGGTTGAATGAACAGAAACCAGTATTGTCTTATCTTGGGGTGCAAATCAAAAGAGGAACAATTTCTCATCCGTAGCGGAAACCAGATTCCACACTGTACTCAGCTGAAGTAATTCAACACATTTATTCACTGTAAAGTTGTTGCGTTGTCACATTAAGCTTCAGTTCACTGTGTAACGCCTCATATTGACTGTTTAACGCTTCCCCTGAGTCTGAACAGAAACGGTCAGTCTGGTAGCTGTATTAGCCCCGTCACAATGAAGGACTAACACCTGACATAAGAAGACATGCGCTGTTGTAGTCAATTCATGGTTAAGTTTATCATGTGCTAAGCTAAAGTTACACACATACTGCACAGTATATGCACTTGTCTTGCTTGTGGGTGTAAATCAAGAGAGGAACAATTCCTAATCCATATGGAAATAAGAGTCCAAACTTCCAGTATCAGCCAGGGAGTAGTGAGGAGTCAATAGTCAGTTTCGGTATAAAACAGTCAATAAAATATGTTTTCAAAAAAGTGTGAATCACCGCAACAAAGAGAGGTCTTTGAGCGTATAGTCATAAATGAGCATCTAAAATACTAGGCAGATGCGTCCTGTAGTATGCGAGATTAACTTTGGACAGACAGACAGATGCACACACTCACACACACAAAAACCATAATCTCCTCAAGTTTACACTTTGTGGAGATAATTACATAAAACAGAGAAAGCAGCAAATTATCACATTTTTGAGAATTTAAACCAGAGAATTATTAAAATTTTGACATCTTGATAAATTACTTAAACTTAACTACAATAATCATAATTTTACTGGGTTGTCCTATTATTTGGCTGGTGTAATATCAGCTGAAGTTGCGTCTTTACTGACAAATGTGTTCATGCTATTAAACGCTGCTTTTTTAAAACTCGACTGTTGATCCTAACATGAACATAAAATAATTCACGGCGCGTGTAAACATGAAGTTCGGAAGGCTTAATACCAACTCTGTTGCGTCATACTCCCACAGCTTTGTTACAGTCAGCCTCACATTCCTGTTTCACAGCTCATGTTTTCAGTTCTGGATGACAAGTAATGTCATGTGTAATATACAGAAACGTCTGATTATCCAACTCATTTGTGTCCTTTTTATTAAGATGGTTTCTACATTTACAACCCACCTTTTTTTGTCTCTGTAATGTTTCCCATGCAGGCACAGACGTGATGCTGCTGGATAACTTCTCCACAGACGGCTCCTCCCACCCACAGCACCACGGGAATCCGTCCGGGAAGAGGAGGAGCTCCGTCACCTTTGAAGACCAAGTGGAGCAATCCAAAGGTATCTGTCATTTCCACAAAAGATTAGAGGGGAGGGAGTTCACTAGATACTCACCAAGGGTTTGAAAAGTCACTTCAGCAAGCTACAAATCACGACCTCACACTCAACATAACATTAGTTCCTGTGTTTTTCTCCTCAGCTGAAAACACCAACACGTCCTCAGTTCAAGTCCACGCAGAGGTACACAAATCTCTCGACACCTTCGCCTCCTCTCTGGCGAAGGCCATAGAGAGCGACGCTAAGCTGACCCTGTTTGGGGAGGGCCTGGCTCTGCCGGGGGGACTGTTTACGACCAGGGCTGCACCGAGACCCAGATACCTGGACGGTCAGAGACTGAGGCTGGAAAGCATTGATGAAGGGATCGTTAAAGATGACAGAGATGAAGAAGAGCAGGGCTTGGAGGAAAAACCAGCCTGAACACAGCAGGTCTGTTCATTTGTTGGACACGTTTATAGGCCGTACTCAGTTTACTAGTGAGTTACAAGGGTTTCACACCCTCAACGCGAATATATGTGACCATTCAGAGTGGTCTGTGATGCAGTTTATGAAGTCTGTCTCTCTACAAATGGGTACTCCATACTTGAAATTAGTAGGAAACAGGAAGAGGCACATTATTCATTCCACTATGTTGGACCAGATCAGTCTTTGCAAGCTTTTGTATGGATCCATGTAATGACTAGGAAGCCTTAACTACTGTTACCTAAATGATCGGATTGTTGTAGTAATTTGTCGATTACATGTATTATGGTATGTCCTCTGAATTTGCAATAACGTGCCTCATCAGGGCTGGAAAGTATCTTCCAAAAGACTTGAAACTGTTATCAGATCACTTAAAAATGTTTCTTTTATTACATTAAGGAAAGTAAGTTTCAAGCCCAAAGTCTCTTTTTCAGGTGCTCTTGTACTACACACCGATGGTCTACATACACAGGTGATTCAACTTACTGTGCCTACAGAGATGGACATGTGAGAGTTAAAATACTACAATATAACATCATATCCATTACTTGCTGATGAGAGGCATTCATATTTGTTAAGTGCCAAGTCTGATTTACAGTATATTGGAGCTTTCAGTCATAATGGCGACTGGGTTGGACCTCGCTAATGATTATGATGCTACATGTCAACAGAGGTCTTATCAGCCAGAATAAGTGAAAACACCTGCACAGGTGTGCAGGGCCTTTAATAATAATAATAAAAATAATAATGATAATAATAATAATAAAGAAGTCATTTTAAAGGGAGCCGGTCACAGTGCTGCAAGTCTTTTGGGCTTAAGATTGAAGAAGATAGATTTGTGTTATCACACAGATTGTTTAACAGAATTACAGTAAGCAGAAGGCCGCCTTCTGACTCTTATTATTCTGACTGATGCTCAACACTTCACACAGCAGAGAGCGGACTCAGTATTTTAGAAATCCTTCTGAAGAAATTTGATGAAAACCCCTTTTTCACAGAAGACATTTTGACAAGTCAAACTAAAGAGAAAAAAACTCACAGGTTTAAATAACGAGTGTAGCTACGACATGGTGCCGTCAAAGAAACTTGTAAGCCTTTGTTTACAGCATGGGAAGTCGTGTACACAATATGCTTGGTGTTCAAGTGGTTAAGTCATGAGAAAACTGCTGCTAAGCAACGGCAATATTAGCATTACTGTCGGCGTCTAGAAGCCACAGAGGCTAACTTTCAGCAAGCAGGAAACACAATGAAGAAAATGCAAAGGCGTAATACGGAGGAGAAAGATGAGGCCCTTGGGATTAGCAACATTTTTCTCAGACATATAAAATTACGAAGGAAAAACAATATATGACAAAAAATTACAATATATTAACTTATGCACCTAAAAATGAACTTCCATGACCGCCGCCATTTCTGACAACGTCAGCAAACACGTCACAACTCGTGAACTCAAAGCTTTCAGAAACTTTCCACTTATGAGGTCGCAAATACCCCAAGAGGGGTTCATGTGTACTTATCTTGTGAACACGATAAAAACGACCCCATCTGAAGGCACCATCAGTTTCAGGGTCCTGGTATTGTGCATGCTGGCTCACTGTCAGAGCTTACAGGGATGAATGAATAAAACAGAGCTGCTGTTAGTGTTACTAGTAACACCTCTCCTTTTCCCGCTTTGACTAGTCAAAATGTCCGCTGTGAAAAAGGCCTGAAAACAAGCCACAAACAGTGGCTGTGGGTGTTGTCTGATGTCCTGTCCGAGGGTTATCTCTGACTTCTACCCCAGTGCATGCTGGGATAAGCCCCCCCACCCTGACCCTGAATAGGAATTAATGTTTGTATAGGAAATGTGTGGATTTTAAGAGTAAATTGTGAATTGTAATTCATTATAAGAAAACCTCAAAATTATTATAGTGATATATTTTGTCCATGTATTGCTCAGCCCTGAACACAATCTGGTTTGTAGTATTTATAAGGTACCTGCAGAGTGAGTCCTGACATTTCATGATTGGTGTCAGAGAAGGCGATTGTTACTGTTTGGTCAGTATTTCTGCTTTCTGCCCGAGGTAAAGCAGTTCAGTGACGTAGTGACAATGACATTCAGATTGTTGATATTAATGAAAATGCATTAGCAAAAGCTCACATTCAATAATATTGTGCACATACTGAGCAGTGCATATTGTTGCTATATTGGTCTTTGAAAGTCAATAGAAAATAAATTGTTCAGTGTGTAATTGTCTTAAGGAAAAACTGGTCTGAATCTGCAACGCTGTCTTAAATACTCATGTGGTTTACCTCAGTTATACTCCACCGCTCCCTTTAATGTCATGAGAGAAACTCAGAAGTTTGTAGTAAGTAGAGCGCTTCAGTCTTACCTCGTATGTTCGTATTATTGTTTGAACGGTACTTTACTCCTGAGAAGTGATGTAACCTTTTGATTTTCACTATACAGTAAGTATTAATACAAATATTTGCATTAAAGTTTTGTATCAAGATTATTCTATTAAAACTTTTTACATAAAATTTTCTGAATTAGTTTATCATTTTTTCCTTGTTTGTGATGCTGTAAAGTTGAACCCTGTTAGTGTCTGTACGACAAACTGGATCCATTTCACACTGTTTGACCTTGTTTTGCCCCTCATCATGTTTTGCCATTATATTCAAATCAAATAGCCAGTTATGACTCAAATCAAGACGGTCGTTTAACAGCTGTTACGGTTTTTAAAGGGGAACTCCACCTGTCTGGTTACAGGAGTAATACTACATATGTGAAAGAAGTTGTGTAAAGCAGCGCTAAATGTTATCACTTGATTCAGCATCAGTTGGGTCTGAAGACTACGACTAAGCTTGGAAACTTAATACTGAAGCCTCTATGTGACCTACATAAGTAAACAAGACCATCGGCGAGAAGACTGTCTATTTCTGTGCAGTTATTGTTTATGCTGGTCAACAGTGCCACCGGGTCCAGTTCCAGTGAAATTAGACAACATCATTCAGGTTCACCAAAAACTCCTTCAGACTCCAGTGGGGCCTCCAGCTGCGACCAGCCCGCCACGGACAGACCCAGATCCGACTCCTCCTTGCTGCTTTGTTGGTCACTGCTGAGAGCCAACACCAGTACCACGCTGCTGGAGGCCTAGGCCGTATTGCTGGGCCCGATGGAAGGAAGTGGGGTACGGGAGAACCAGAACCAGGACTACGTGGGGAAGACTGTCAGACCCTGCAGCAGTAAAATGAGAGGTTTTCTAAAGGGAATCTGGTGCTTGGAAAACATCACAAAATGCAAGTTCTTCACTGTGACTTTAACAGACCTCCGTAGCCCGCTAATCTCGTTGCTACACAGGTGAGGCTGCTGACGACACAGTAGAGGGGTTTAAGAGGCCGTATGACTTCAAGCCAGACAAACACAAGTTTAAACAAAACCTTAAACTGAAGCTAAGCTGATGACTGATCCTGGAGTGATTTCAGTTCATTTGTTAGTTTGCTACACAGTCGTCTTTTATCATTTCAGACATCTTTGAGATGCCATAACTTTATTTTTTTCCAAATTCTGAAAAAGATTATAATTTATTGACATGTTGCTTTGGGGAGAAGAACCACAGCTTTGCTTGTTTTTTTTTTCTTCAACAATAAAATTAAAGCATTCTCCAAGTATGTTTTTACTTAAAGTCCTTGTTTACATGCGTAATTGCCGGAGCAGCACATCAACATTTCTTAGCCTTGTGCTACAAATTCAAAATGTCACACGTTAACACTGATCAAAACTCACTTTCTCCTAACAAAATAATATTGCACTTAACATCCTTGCACACCAGCCGCCATTATTCTCACACTTAATATATATATACTGACGTCCTTTCCTTTTGCATTCACACAGATGTACTTTATCCTCATACAGAAACATCAGTAAGAAAGTCATCTTAAAAAAACACAGGGGGGCTAGAAATCACACTAATTTTCAAAAGGAAGTATTCTACACTATACTTGTACAAATCTCAGGGATTTTTCAAGTGCTATACAGCAAGAAGAAATAGTGTTTTCTTTAAAATAAAATGCCAGCAGGCTACTGCTCGTCCTCATTTTCCTGTCCCGAACCTTCAGAGCGATCACCTTCTAGTCGATCTGCAAGAAGGCACAAAGATATTAAAGGGAGGGATGAGAAATTGTCCTGAAGAAAAGCTGAAGAAAGTGAGAGTTTAAGTGTTTGTACCTGATCTGATGTGATTGAGGGAGGCCAACATTCGGAGCATGAAAGAGGCTGGGACTGTGATTGTGTTCCTAGTTTCCTCCAGCATCAGCTCGTTCCGAGTTATTACCTTGAAAGAAAAGATGAAGACAGAGTGTGAAAGAAGATGAATCTGACAAATAGCAGGAAGAGAGAAAAAACTGTTCTGACAGAACCATGAAATTATTTTTTTCATTGCCCATTCACAGCAACCAAAGACGATAATTAAATACATAACAATAACAGTACAGAACAACTGATAAACTGTACAATTAACCCAAATAATGAACTAAATAACTGCAGGAAGTTGTGTAAAATGAGCCATTTTGGACGAATTAATAATTTCCTGTGAATATTGTAGCAAAGATGAGTTTTCCTGTTATTTTATTTATTTATTTTTTTAAATAACAACACTTAATAAAATCTGTCTGTATTATTTTTATTTTTCTTACAATCATACATATTTAATAGACTTCTTTTTTGACAAATTGAAACTTGTTCTATAAGCTCTTCGGTTATTTTAATTGCATACTTTTCTAATTTTTAAGTTTATCTTAAATAATAACCCAAACATTAAAAATAACATTTAGTTTTCCTCTCAGAAATGAATGACATGCTGAGATAAACGCCAACTGTATATTCACACCCTTTAAAATTAAAGAAGGCTTCGCAACCCCCTGTAAAACTTTAGTGATCCTTAGTGGAGTTAAAGGATAAGTTCGACATTTTGGGAAATAGGCTTCTTTACTTTCTTGGTGATGCTTAAGGCTGTTACACATTGGCAGCGTTTTTTTCGTGCGCTTAAAATGCATGTCAGTCTATGTTTTTGAACTGCTGTTTTGTCACAGGTATTTTCACACTGAACGTGAATATTATGCAGCAAAAAAGCAATATTTTTTTTCCAGGAACATAGTCGATTTTTTTGAGCTCACACTGCAAATCAAGGCATCATGCCATCAGCATAAAAATAAATATGAAGCCAGCAGCTGGTTAGCTTAGCATAAAGACTTGAAACATGATAAACAGCTAACCTGGCTCTTTCCAATAGAGACAAAATCCACCTACCAGCAACTTAAACCATGAGTAACATGTCAATAAGATCACTAATTAACGTGTTATATTAATCTGTACAAAAACCAAAGTGAGTAAAAATGAAAAGTGTTATATGCCAGACTATTTCTTGGTCATGAAATGTGACGTTCTGAGGTCACTATGATCCTGATTTGTTTTGGTGGTAGTAGTAATATTTTATGTTGGGTTGCTTTTTGGGCAGAGATTAACAGAATAGTATGTGTCCATAAATAAACACTTCCATTATAACTGTATATTATAGTTTATGGGCCACGCTGCATTTGGTGCATTTAAATAAACCAACCAATCCACTGATTTCATACCTCATTAGCGAGGACTCTGTTGAAAGATGGTGACTGTTCCAGTGGTGACCAAATCTTGATATCATAGTCTATCCCTGAAGAAGCCAGAACTGAAACAGACCGGAAAGTGAAGGTTAACATCCTCAGTAACGCCGTCAGACCATCTTGGAGGATCACCTGAGGTGCAGAGTGAAGGTGGAGGTGGGACTCACTGGGGTCGTAGGGGTGCGGCTGCAGGCAGTTCACCACGTGGTTGTCGGCCTCCAGCAGCATGAGGTGCTCTGCCGTGTGTCTGTCCCAGATGAAGATGTGGCCGCAGTCTGAGCCACTCATCACAAAGTTGTTGCCCCAAAAACAGGACTCCTTTATCTGGACAAAACAAATACAAACACCTTGAGTTTTACACCATTTAAAGGAATAGTTCAGCATTTTAGGACTGCTTTCTCTGAGAGTTAGATGAGAAGACATCAAATCTCATATCTGTGTGGAGAGAGGGGGATGATTAGCTTAGCGTAGCATAAAGAATAGAAACAAAGGGAAACAGCTAGACTGGCTCTGTCCAAAAGTCCGAAGTACACCTCACTAATTGTTTGCTTAATCCGTACACAAACAGAAATGTAAATAATAATAATAATAATAATAATGATAATGATTGTGGTGTAAATGGTAAATGGACTTGCATTTATATCGGGCATTTCTAGTTTTCCAACAACTCAAAGTGCTTCACACACATTCATACGCTGATGGCAGAGGCTGCCATACAAAGTGCCAACTTGCTTAATCTAAATAATTAATTCACACACCGATGGCTAAGCCGATTTGGCAATTTGGAGTTAAGAGTCTTGCTCAAGGACACATCAACATGTGCCCGAAGCAGCCAGGGATCGAACCCCGACCTTCTGATTGGTGGACGACCTGCTCTGAGCCACAGCCATCCCTATTCACATCACTATTACTACTGTAACTATTTCTTGAAAAACAGCAGTTTATCCATCACCCCAGAGTGTCTGTGCAGCCTCCGTTACACCGTCGTTACGTACAAGTTTTTTCCTTAAACCACAAATTGCCATTACGTTTCATTTTTACAATTCTGTTAGTGTCCACATTAAGCAAACAAGACACATCATGTTTATTAGTGAACTTTAGAGGTGCTGGTAGGTGTATTTTTGAACTTTGGTCAGACTGAAACACTGCTATTTGGCATTTAACAGATAGAATATTATATGTCTATTTGTCTGTAGATGTTTAGTTTAGATTAAGGTTATTCAAGGTTGAAAAGTGAGTTAACTAGACATCTAGGCTCAGCCTAGGTGACAAAAAATGAACAGTTATACTATAAACACACTATATGCAGCGCATACACCTGAAAATATTTACAGGTCTTTATGCATTTTTAAAATATGTGAGGATGTTGTTGAAATATGGTCTAAAACTGGGCTATATGTAGCCAGTAAATCCTGTGGTCTACATCAGAGCTAAAGCATAGAGACGAGATTGAAATGACATCTATTGCTCAGTGGGGAGGTTAGCTGTTTCCCCGTTTCCTGTCTTTATGCTAAGCTAAGCTAAGCTGACAGCCTCCCGGCTCTAACTTCACACTTAAAACACAGACATGAGCTTGGTATCGATCTTGTCACCCAGCTCTCAGAAAGAAAACTAATAACTGTATTTATTACTTCAAGAGGCCTCTAAACTATAATAAAGTGTAAAAGGCAGGGAGACGTACCATTGTTCTGGAGTTGCGGTGGCCTTTGTAGACCATCTTGACGGAGGGTCTCCTGATATTCTGGGTCTCGCTCTCCTCCATCTCCCTTCGTTCTTTCCTCCTGCGGAACAGCTCCTGGATACGAGCGGCTGCTGAGCGTCTGTGAAACACAAGAAAACCAATACATGTGATTATGACGCATGCGTGAAAAAAAAATAACTAATACACACAAATCCATGCTGTCTCTGATGCTTACGAACCCCATGCTTTGAATCTTGAGTGAAATTTGTGCCAGATTAATCAATTCAACCAAATAACAAACCCCAAGCTAGAAAGCAGCCACTTTCAAGGCAAAACGCATCATAACTGAATTAAGCCCTTAATGTTGTTGTGCAGCCTCACTAAACTAAATCAGTTACACACCGGTTCATGTATTATAATAGCTGAAAGAAAAAACTGATCTGAGAAAATCAAATCTTCATGTTTGTTCGGCTCCATCATGCACACATTCTTTGCTCATTCATCTCTCTTCTGAACAAAATCTTCAAAATGCTGCAGTGATGCTGCTACACACACCATGTATGGAGGCAGTACTCACATGCACATCACTCTAACTCTACAGTTAGCTGTGTGTATATTAGTTTTTTGTGACTGAAATGACCAAACCAAGACAAAAACCCGTTCTCTTCATCGTGTTGTGCTGTTGAGTTTTAATGCTCTGCTGCATGTCACACACCTGACAGGTTAGATGCTTTTTTTTTTTAGTGCAAACACTTTACCTGATCATTCTATCTCCTACTGCAGATCCTCTGGAATTTAATCTATATTTGTAGTGAAACAGTCAATGGGAAGGCATCACAAAATAATCAGAATACCCACCCTTGAAAAGTGATAATAAAATGAAATAATAACCTGTATTCAAATACATGAAGGTGTTTTCTTGATTGTAGTGAGTGAACAGAAACAAGAGTTGTGTAACATACCTCTGTCCCTGACCTCTGAACCTCGTTGATGGGATGAGAATTGGATCGTCGTCGCTGTCATCAGAGTCCTGGTGGCCCCGTGCAGGCTGACTCTGTCCCTCCTCTCCCTCCTCCGCTCTGGGCTCCGCTCTCCGGCAGCCTTCTGACGTGTCCTCCGTACCCTCCGGCTGACTCCTCTCCACTGGTGAAGAAGGCACAGCGTCCCCATGAGAGGAGCTCGCCGCCGGGGCCTGAGCCGACGAGCTGCTGCTGAGGGCACCGGAGCAGGACGCGCCGCACGGTGGCTCTGTGGAGGTGGCCGGGACAGTCTGCTGGACCGAGGACACGGAGGGAGCTGAGGGGAAATACATATTGATGCATGAAGGACTTTATATTATTGGTGTTTGTATGGCTGTAATGCAGAATTTCCTTTTGTGCATTTTTGTACTAACTCTGTAGTTTTTGCACTAATTAATTTCCTTCTTTGGATGCTAAAGTTAAAGCAGCTGTGGGTAGAATTGGAGTAAACATGATTTTAAAATGTTATTTTCATATATGTCACTATATTCTGATAGTACTATATGAGACAGGCAATCTGGAAAAAATCATGTTCCTCTGTGTCCTCCACTGCTCCTAAAGTCATCTGCAAGATTTCACAGATTGGAGATTCACCAATCAGAGCCGAGCTGGAGTCTGCCGTCTCTGAGCAGCTGTCAATCACTGACAAACTGATCAAACGGTCAAACTAGGCAGCGCTGATCAAATATTACTGCAATGCCTGTTTCTCTCCTTTATGTTTTCAGAAACATCATGTAGTTGCTGTTTAGCTGTAAAATGAAAAAGTTTGTGACCCAGCAGCCATGTTGAGATCAGTTGAGGAAATACCAAGCACCACCCACCAGCAGAAGCACAACCAATAGCAGCACTCTCTCTGAAATGACCTACGATTGGTCAAAGTCTCCTGTCACGGGCTAGATTATTTAAAGCCAGAAAACAGAGCCATGAGGAGGTGCAGAAGTCTAGTTTTCTCTCTGAACACTGGAATTACAATATGCTGAAAAGTTATTATGGATTTTTTGCCCATTGATGCCAAACACATTTTGCCTGCTGCAGGTTTGAAGTGTTACTTTAGAACTTAACACCCCCTGAAAATGTGTCTTTGCTGACCTCTAGTGGTTTAAATTCACTTTAAACTGGCAGTGATGTATAGTTGAACAAAAAGTGAACTCAGTCGTTACAGGTGCAACAGAGCACACAACCATCAGTGATGGAGGTGAAACTAGCTTGAAACTTTCAAAAAAAACTTTGAGCCAGGTGAGTGATTTTGGTGATGCTGGAGGACTCACATTGCTCTGACACTGAACTCTCCGTCAACAGACTCTCTCTGCTCTGTGCAGCCTCAGATGCTTTGGGACCTCCACTTCCCATAGAGCTCGATGTGCTACTGCTCCTGTGGAGGAAGATAAAAACAGTGAGAGACAGTCTTTCATGCCTGTGAGGGTTTTTAAATTGCTTCTCAATGAGGAATTTGTTGCACAAGGCTGATGATGCATCTGTACCCACAAATATTTGTGCACATAAATTCAAAGAGGGTGAACATTTTTTCTGCTTTGCGAAAGAATCAGAAATTCTGCACACCGTTGGTCACGGACCAAAACGTCGTAATAAAACCAAATGAAAACAAGCAGCAAAGCTCTGCAATTAAACTTAATCAAAAATATCTAGAATAAAATCAAAAATTGAAGAAAAAATGTAGAAATAGGAGTTTCTAGAATATACTGTATATTCACTATGATTTCAGGTTTGATTTATGTGCAAAAAAATCAGACTGAATAAACAACACATGAAACATATTTAATTATTTAATGAAGTTGTGCATCATTTTGCTTTTAATTGATTAGTTGGTATAAGGCAGTCCTTAGAGGGTCCATTATCATATGCTTCATAAATAAAGAGCTACTGTATAAACAAAGTTAGTATTTGTGCAGAAATGATCATTTTGGTGCTCAAATGAATAAACTTCCATCAAAATAATCATCACAATGTTTTCGGCGAGGCCTTTCATCTCCTTCAAGGATCACTCACCACTCGTCAGTGAAGTCCAGCTTGATGGTGCTGGTGGTGGTTCCCTCTGAGCTGTAGTGTAGGCTGAGGACTGGCTCTGCTGCACTGGGTCGACTAGTGCCGGTCGTGGCGGTGGAGGCGGTGGCAGCGCTGGTGCTGACTAGTACAGAAACAGGTTGGTCAGGAGGTGAAACTGCTGCTTCTGCTGCTCCTGGGAGGAAGAACCACAGGCAAAGCAAGCAAGAATGATTTTTTGTGAATCTGTTCTACTAATAATCCTGATACATAAAAAGCTCTGGCTTAGTGTGTTATTCCTGTTGTTCACAGCATGTAGTTGGTTGTTTAAAGCACACTAGAAACATGCAACCTTCTGCTGCATCGCTTCCCATTGATTTACAACACAAACATGCAGCGGACATTAACAGAGCAGACAAAGATGGACACGCTGAAACAGACGACTATCACCAGCAACACGACAGAAACACACCAAAATACAAGATACACAAATCAAAGCCCCTGAAGGATCATTATACAGTTGCAAGAAAAAGTATGTGAACCCTCTGGATTACTTCGATTTCTGCATCAATTGGTCATATAATGTGTTCTGATCTCACAACAACAACAATACACACAATAGACAAACACAGTCTGCTTAAACTAATACCACACAACACAACATGTAAACATTCACAGTGCAGGGTGGAAAAAGTATGTGAACCTTTGGATTTAATAACTGGTTGACCCTCCTTTGGCAGCAATAACCTCAACCAAACGTTTCCTGTAGTAGTAGATCAGACCTGCACAACATTCAGGAGGAATTTTGGACCATTCCTCTTTACAAAATTTCTCAGTTCAGAAATATTCTTGGGAGGTCTGGTGAATCACTCTCTTGAGGTCATGCCACAGCATCTCAGTCAGGTTGAGGTCAGGACTCTCCAGAAGGTCTATTTTCTTCTGTTGAAGCCATTCTGTTGTTGATTTACTTCTCTGCTTTAGGTCATTGTTGCATCACCCATCCTCTGTTGAGCTTCAGTTGGTGGACAGATGGTCTTAAGTTTTCCTGCAAAATGTCTTGATAAAATTGGGAATTCATTTTTCCGTCACTGACAGCAATCCGTCCAGGTCCTGAGGCAGCAAACCACCCCAAACCATGATGCCCCTCCACCATATTTCACAGCTGGGATGAGGTTTCGATGTTGGTGTGTTGTGCCTTTTTTTCTCCACACATAGCGTTGGGTGTTCCTTCCAAACAACTCAGTTTTGGTTTCATCTGTCCACAGAGTATTTAGCCAGTAGTGCTGTCGAACAGCCAGGTGTTCTTTTGCAAACTTCAAATGTGCAGCAATGTTTTTTTTTTTTTTTTTTTTTGGACAGCAGTGGCTTCCTCCGTGGTGTCCTCCCATGAACTCCATTCTTGTTTAATGTTTTACTTATTGTGGATTTTTTTGACAAAAATGTTAGCATGTGCCAGAGATTTCTGTAAGTCTTTAGCTGACCCTCCAGGATTCTTCTTCTCCTCATTGAGCATTCAGCGCTGTCATCTTTACAGGATGACTACGCCTAGGGAGAGTAGCAACAGTGATGAACTTTCTCCATTTGTAGACAGTCTGTCTTATCGTGGACACATGAACATCAGGGCTTTTAGAGATACTTTAGTAACCCTTTCCAGCTTCATATAAGACAACAATCCTTGATCGTAGGTCTTCTGAGAGCTCTTTTGTGCGAGGCATGGTTCATATCAGGCAATGCTTCTTGAGAACAGCCAACTCAAAACTGGAGTGTGTTTTTTTAATCGGAC
The DNA here is from genome assembly GCA_947000775.1 of Pterois miles. Lineage (NCBI taxonomy): Eukaryota > Metazoa > Chordata > Actinopteri > Perciformes > Scorpaenidae > Pterois > Pterois miles. The sequence goes on along the minus strand of CAMQGK010000637.1, from coordinate 8,763,706 downwards.
AGGGCAGCTTTAACCAACACCTCCAATCTCATTACATTGATTGGACTCCAGATTGGCTGACTCCTGGCTCCAATTAGCTCTTGGAGAAGTCAATAGCCTCGGGGCTCACACACTTTTTCCACCCTGCACTGTAAATGTTTTGTACGGTATTAGTTTAAGCAGACTATGTTTGTCTATTGTTGTGACTTAGATGAAGATCAGAACGCATTTTATGACCAATTAACGCAGAAATCCAAGTAATCCCAAAGGGTTCACATACTTTTTCTTACAGCTGTACATGTCAGCTAGTTATTACAGTCAGTCACATAAAAACCTGGTCTACAGTAGATGTTTTAATGTGCATTTTTACAGATTACAGTGACTTTGTGTCTGGGAGGGCATGATACATTTTGAGTTTTTAAATGTCAACTTTTAGCTTTCCAGAAAAAAAATCCATTCATCATGACGATGTTAATATGAACGAAGAAGCCTCACAAACAGATACATACTGTATCTCAGAAGTAAAGCCGCGCTGATCAGTCAATTAATTAGATGATCAACCAAAAATGAATATGCAACTGTTTAAATAATCGATTACCCCTTTGAGGTCATTAAAATGTCAAAGATTCAGCTGTTTATATTATTATATATATTCATTTATATTTATTTTATTTTAAGCAATCATGACAATAGTTAGTTGTAGCCCTACTCGGGACATGAGCAAGAAAAAAACATATCTGAGGTACGTGTTTGATTTAATGTTTTTGTTTGAGTTTTGCCATCGTTTTTGGGTTGTAATTTGGGTGAACTAAGTGCAAATAAAGCACCCTGTTTACTTAAGGACCCCCATCTGCACCATGCACACCATATCAATGTAAATAAGTCAATATTCAGATAATATATGTCACAGTATCTCTTGACGAATGTCCATGACACAAAAAATTAAATTAGCATGATCTCATTACTTAGATTTAAATTAGTATTTTAATATTAATGATAATAAGCATGATTATAGTATCCTTCAGTCCAAGTAACAGTACCTTGGGTCAGATAGACACACTGTCTATCTGCAGACACAGAAATATGGGTCTGGACAGATAATGGGAGTAATGGGAAAGTAAAGTGGTGGATGGAGAGAAATAAGAAGCATGAAAACAATGGAGGACAGACTGTGCAGAGGGTTGAGAGAAAGTGTTTGTGTTGATGAGGGAGGGTGAAGAAGAAAAGCGGCAGGGTGGTGGGGGAGGACGCACCCTGCTGTTCATCAAGAGTCATGGATCCCAGCTGTTTGTTTACCACAGACGAGGGGGAATCTGGAACACAAATGAGACCGACTAAACATCGGACACAGAGGTGAAACCTGAGGGCTCACAGTCAAGTGCACGAGGGGTTAAAAACTTCAAACTCATGTTAAAATAAAAAAAAAAAAAAAAAAAAAAACGATCCAAGGCCAAGCAGGAGGAGCTGAAAAATCAGCCAAGGGAGTAAAAAAGCTTCATTTGATCATTTCACATTCACTGTATGTGCAAAATGAGCATTAGTAAGTCTGAACAAGTTCACTCATGCTTACTGCACGTCCTGCTTATAAATGGTTAATTCCTGTAATGTTATAATAACCACCAAGCTCACTAAGGCACCACAGTGGAAAGTAGAAACATTATAATTACATTATGTTTTTGATGTTTTATTGTTTTTTTTTTTTGAAACCTTAAAATGTCTCCAACATATTTTTAAATCATATGAAATTTGTGATAACAAATGTGACAGCAAAACAAAAGCCCCAATTCTCATCTATTCATCAGCACAGCCTGGTTTTAACATAAACACTGACTGGTTGGTGTTAGATGTCCAATAAAGCCCCTTTCAGACATGCACATCGTTACGTAAACGCGATGGCAATGTTACGTGTCATTCTCACGTTTGAATGAACCACTGGGTCCCTTCTGCGTAAAAGTGAAAACTGCAAACCCTTTAACAAATCTCAGTCTCTGAACTGAACATCGTCACATTAACATAAAATCTGCAACAGCACAAGTTTAAAATCACTCAGAGATTAAATGTACTTCATGTTCACCTTAAGAGCACTGTAATAAATTAATCACACAAATCAGAGTAACAAACTCACTACTTTAAGGTGACACATTATGTGTCCCCGTGTATCTAGAGACCCCCAAAGTATGAGAGACCAGCAATGTGGCGAAAACACACAGCATGAGATAATAACAGGAATCAGATCTTGTCAGTTGATTGTGTCAGATTTTTGTAGCTATATTGGTTCTCTAATAAATACTGAAATTGTCAACACATACATATGATCCATAGACTGCAGAAAGAAATGGATGTAGTCACTGTGACGACACCCACTGGTTTGTGGACTACAGTTTTGAAGCGTTGGGTTCAGAGCCGTCGCCATCTTGCTATTTTTGCAACCAGAAGTGAAACGAAACGGTGGAGCTAAGCACAACCAAACACTCAATACGACATTTCAGGCGACCAAAGGTTTATTAACTTTCATAGAGTGAAAACACACCCTGAAAGGGTTAAAGTTGTAGGACGAAAACGTAGAACTCCCAGACTGGACCATGCTGTGGCAGCCACCTGACAATCACAAGGTAGCCCTAAAGCATACCCTGCTTTATGATCTATTTGACTCTAAATGGGAGCATAATTTACTAAATGAACATCATGCTGTATTGAAGAAGAATTCAAACTAGCGACTGAGACCATAAACTCAGGTTTCCAATGTTTACTGAGTTAATAAATCAAGTGAGAGGTAGGCTTATTTTCTCATAGACTTCTATACAATCATTCATTCATTCTCTGTAGCCGTTTATCTTATTTAGGATCATGGGGGGCTGGAGCTGATCCCAGCTGACATTGGGTGAAGGTGGGGTACACCCTGCACAGGTCGCCAGACTATCACAGGGCTGATACATAGAGACAGACAACCATTCACATTCACACCTACGAGCAACTTAGAGTCAAAAATGAACCTAACCTCCATGTCTCTGGACTGTGAGAGGAAACTGGAGCCCCCGGAGAAAACCCCCGCTAACACTGGGATAACATGCAAACTTGACACAGAAGGGCCCCAAGCCAGTTTGAACCTGCAACCCTCTTGCTGTGGGGTGACACTGTACTACCATGCAGCCCTGATGTAAAATACATATATATATATTTAAAAGAATTATAATATTACAGAATAACATACAACTAACAAATGAACACACAAACGGAGAAAACCACGTGAACACAGAGCTCATGCTAACTCCACAGAAGGGCCCCAAGCCAGGTTTGAACCTGCAACCCTCCTTACTATGAGGTGACAGAGCTAACCACAGCACCACCGTGCAGCCTAAGACTTCTATACAGACTCCTTTTTGCAACCAGAGGAGTCGCCCCCTGCTGGCTATTAGAAAGAATACAAGATTAAGGCACTTCAGCAGCTCACACTGGTCATTAATGGACTCAAAATGAGTTTGAAAAATGATTACTGATGCAGCCTGTGAGCTGAGAATACTCTCTTCCCTTCATATCATTACTTTTCAACTTGAAGGTATTTGTGCACCAGAGGAGAGTTGTGGTTCTTTCTGTAAAACGCTCTGAAATAAAACCACAGGGAGCATTTACACAACGTAACACCTACATCGATCAGCCATAACATTAACATTATGACCACTGACAGGTGAAGTAAATAACATTGATAATCTCGTTACAATGGCACCTGGCAATGGGTTGGATATATCAGGCAGCAAGTGAACAGTTTGTCCTTGTAGTTGATGCGTTGGAAGCAGAAAAAATGGGCAAACGTAAGGATGTGAGCGACTTTGACAAGGGCCAAATTGTGATGGATAGACGACTGGGTCAGAGCATCTCCAAAACTGCAGCTCTTGTGGGATGTTCCCGGTCTGCAGTGGTCAGGACCTACCAAAAGTGGTGCAAGGGAGGAGAACCGGTGAACCGGCAACAGGGTCATGGGTGGTCAAGGCTCATTGATGCACATGGGGAGCGAAGGCTGGCCCGTGTTGTCCAATCCAATACAAGATCTACTGTAGCACAAATTGCTGCAAATGTTAATGCTGGTTCTGATAGAAAGGTGTCAGAACATACAGTGCATTGCAGTTTATTGCATATGGGACTGCGTAGCTGCAGACTGGGCAGGGTTCCCATGCTGGCCTAATGTTAAGGCTGATCGGTGTACGTCTGAATGACAACCATCACTTCAACAGGCACAGTAGATGAACCCAGTAATGTTATTCCATGTCTGAAAAGGGCTTCAGCTATGATTCCCAAGTTTGAGTGAGATCAAACTAACGTGAATGAAGTCCAACAGTCCAGACAGCTGAGCAGCATTAAAACATGGGTGAACAACCACTTGAGCCATGAGGACGCCAAAGCAGAGCTTCATATTGGCTGGTGCCACTCGGATGAAAACTCAAGCAACACGTGGAGCGATGGAGTGAAAGCATTAGTGAGAGAGGGGCTGAGCAAACAGTGGAGAGGCGACACAGTGACGGCTACAGAGGTTAATAAGTACAAGGTGCATTATTGGGGGAATGGAAAGAGGATCACTGTGAGATTAGTGGTCAGTTCTAGCAAGGCCGGGTCTTTCTGGAGCCTAACTGTCTCTATAAACAAGACCTGTCTGCCTCTCCTACATATAGGGGGTAAGATGGCAGGGGGAGGGGGCCCAGGCGTACAGCCCATATGGAGGGGAGGAGGGGAGGGTAACCTGTGTGGGGCTGCATCTCAGCAGCAGCAGAAGCAGCTCTTTGTGACTGTCTCTCAGGGGCTGCAGAAGAAGAAGAAGGAGAAGAACGGGTCGCTCGCTGACCCTGTCCTGGTGGGTCGGCCAGCCGAAGTAACCGCTGCAAACGCCTACACACTAAACTTATGGGCAGCCGATGAGGACCGTACTCTGACAGAGAGGCAGAGGAAGAGAGGGAGAGTGGATGCTCGATTAGAAGACAGAGGGGGAGGATGTGAGGAGGGGATCGGGAGCAGAGAGTCAAGAAAATAAACAACGGAGAAGGACAACAGGATGCTGAAGGAAAAGAGAGTGAAGTGAGGCTGCTGCTTGAGTGGAGTGGCTCCAACAAACAAACACACACACACACACACACACACACACACACACACACACACACACACACACACACACACACACACACACACACACACACACACACACACACACAGGAGTTGATCTACCTACTCACTGTACTGCTGTTTCGCCGTTCTTTGTCACAGAGACTTTTGTTCTCTTACCCGAGAGGGCAGGCTCTGAAGTGGGCGTGGGTGTGGGCGTGGGCGTCGGCGTCCCGGTCGTGTCTGCCTGACTCCTCCGCTCTGAGTCAGGCGAGGAGGTGAGGGGGGAGGAGGAAGGGGCCGAGCTCTCCACCGACGAGGAGCTGGAAGGAGGAGGTGCTGTGACTGTTGATGACGACCCTGAGGAGGAAGAGGAAGTGGATTTAGGCATGGCGGCAGCGGCAGCGTCGGGACTGGCTGGTACCTCCGAGGCGCTTGACCCCACGGGCCTCTCAGGGACGCTGGACTCCTGACTGGAGCCTTCGGCAGGGGCAGCTGGAGTGTTTGACCCCCCCTCTGGACGGACAGCTGTTCCTGAAACAAAAAAATAAATAAAAGTTCCTAATCTTCAGGATGAAGTGATGACTTTTTAAATGAAATTGGAACAAAATCCACCTGCATTGTAAAATATGAAGAATTTATGTATAGACACATACTGTATGTAAATAAGATAAATGGTTGTCAAAGTTCATATGATAATCGCGCATTAATGTGAATTCATTTTAACGCCACTAATTTCTTTAATGCATTCATGGTATTGAGCTTTCGGAAGTTGTAGCAGACTCAGTTTTAGAGCTAGAGTGAAGATACTGGCATCATATGAAACTAGAAAACTAAAAAATCCATTGGTACCAACTATGTCATACTAGCTAGTTGTGAAGGAGGTTAAATAACGCTCCAAATTTATGTCAAATTTTGGTGAGGAAAAAAAACATGATGGCCCTTGACTTCTGACCTCAAGATATGTGAATATAAATGGATTATATGGGTACCCACTAGTCTCCCCTTTACAGACATGCCCACTTTATGATAATCACACGCAGTTTGGGGTCAAGTCATAGTCAAGTCAGCACACTGACACACTGACAGCTGTTGTTGCCTGTTGGGCTGCAGTTCACCACATTATGATTTGGGAATATCTTTATACTAAATGTATGTAGATTTCTGGACAATATCTGTAATTGTTTTGTGTTGTTAATTGATTCCCAATAATAAATACATACTACATTTAATGTACATTTTAAACAGATAAAAATGTGATTAATTTGATTTTATCTATTTATTTATTTTCAGGGAAAATGCACATTAATCAGCATCACTGTAAATGTGACAGGCTATATAGCCAAAAGGCTATATTTCAACTGTTCCCATTATCTAACAACTAACACTAGCTTATACCATTAAACAAAAAAAAAAATAAATACTTACAGGCACCCCTCAGAGTTCTTTAGTGGAAGGTTTATGGAATGTATGTGAAACATCTGATTACAAATGTGAAGATTTATGTTTATATTTTCACAGTACATTTATTTAATGCTTATTCAGAGAGGGAAAAGTATATAGCAGGAGCCAATGCCACAAACTGCAGCATTTATAGCTTAATCTAATTTGCAATACTTCTACCTAGATGGGCTTTTAAGATACACATCACTCAACAACAACACACATCCATGCCAGTTATTTAAGGACTTTTAGACTTTCAGTGTGCATGATTTGCTGAGTGTTGAGTCAGCAGTCAGTAGCAGTCAGCGTCTCACCTCTGGGTCGTGTCTGAGGCCGAGTTCCTCTGCTGCTCTGAGCCTCGCTGGCCTCCTCAAACCAACGAGACAACATGTCCGACATCCTCTGCATCAGAGACACGTTCGGGCTCTGCTCTCCTACAAGAGCGCAGGAAAAGAAAAATGTTCACAGGTTTGCAGCAACACTGGACGTATTAAAACGAACACGACAAAGGCGAATATGTTGAGACAATGTCGCAATATCTGTCATGACTCCACACAACGAGGGACTGTTGTTACCTCCGCCAAGGAGGTTTATTTGTCTGTTTGTTTGTTTGTCTGTGTTCAAGATAACTCAAAAACTTACAACCAGATTTTGATTAAATTTTCAGGGTGTGTTGAAAATGTGAAAAGGAAGAACTGATTTAATTTTGGGGGTGATCCGGAAATCCTGGATTCTGGATCACTTTGAAATTTTCGTTAACATTGGGGTAAATGGGACCCATAAAATTGTTTCTCAATATCTCTGGCAATTGTTGCCCAAAGCTCATGAAATTTGACTCAGGGATTTACAATGTGTACTTCTATCAAATCCCAAAGGCTGATCCAGATCTGATCCAGATGGCGGATTTTATAGCAATTTATATAAAAAATGGGGGTACTCTTACATTTTGGCCAAATGTACTGTGAGTTTTATGTTGTGTCTTGTATATATGTTCTATGTTTGCCACTGATATACAATTCTTTTTAAAAAACGTAGGATTTTTATTTTGGAGTGAATTACAATATGGGGGGAAACTATGGTGCTTGGCGGAGGTCTGCGCTCTCCGAGTGCTTTTCTAGTTTCTCATGTGGGGCCTCAGAAAAGAAATGCAACAGTTAATTTGACCAAATATTGAATCTGTGACTCAGACTTGTGTTTTGTAATTTGGACAATTTCACCCAGTGATCGTACTAAAAGATAGAATAAAGGTGTGTGTGTGATATTCAGTTATTGTGACAGACATGGTTTTCTGTGAAGGATCAAACTACTTCTTGTTGGAGGTATCACTTGTGACTGTGTGTTTAAGTCGACAAGTTGCACAGCTCAAATATGAAGAAAGAAAGAAGAAAAATGAGAAGAAAAATGAAAGAGAAAGAAGAAAAAGAAAGAAGAAGAAGAAAGAAGAAAAATGAGAAACGTTTATACTCTTGTTTTGCTGCCTTGCATGTAAATGTAATTGTTACTTAACTTTATATGATAAAGGATTAAGGAAAAAATCTAGTTTGGGATTTCCAGTGTCCTATAATTATCATTACTGTCAATTTGTACATTTTTTATTAGGTATTTTATTTTATTTTTTTTTAAATCTTCTTCCCTTTTTCTTAATTTGTTTTTTGTTCTTGATCCTTTTTGCATCGGCAATGGGTGAGGGTTGTGTGGGGGGTGGAGGGGGCTTTGGGGAAAAAATACCAAAATATGGAGGACTATCTTTTATATCTGCGCTCTATTTGTATTTTTTGGACACCTGATGTTACTCCCAATAAATTATTATGCAAAAAAAAAAGCAATTCTCGCATGATCATGCAATCCAGCTGCCTCATAAGGCAACGTGATTTGGGCAGAGTGGAGGAGGAGAGTGAAGCTGTTAAAAGAGAGGGAGGAGGCATCCCAACCAACCAGAGATGAGGAAGAACTCTGGTTATATGATTACCAGACATCTGCACACTGTACTTTATTTTCTTTTATCAGCATTTTTAAATGAAAGATGAGTAATTTATTCTTTTGGTATTCTTGACTAAAGTCAGGCTGGTATTTATTTTCACCTGTTAACCTTAAAACCTGTAACACTTGTAAATATTGTTCTCAGGATCCTTAAATCTTCCATTTTGAAAGAGTTTTACTGTTTTGTCTCATGTGAGGCCGTTGTTTTTGTTTGTTCCAAATAATAGAAGAAAGTAATCAAAAGTGATGTGGTATTGCAGTTTTAAATCATTTTGTAGCTGAATTTACAGAACAATTACTGTATCAGGATATATCGTGTTATTGTGGTATAAAATCATATATACTGTGACTGATAATTTTGGCCATATCAGCCATCCTTATCCCTATGAGGGGGTTGTTGAGAAACTATCTAAGAGGCCGGACACGTACATGCCAGTTTCTGTACCGGCTGCTCTGATCTTACCGTCTCTCTCCCTCTCACTCTCAGGACGAGCTCGGGGTCCAGTGTCAGACCAGTCACCTCGTAGACGGAGGCGCTTCACTGGAGGCTGCCTCAGCTGTGGAAACACACACACACACACACACACACACACACACACACACAAGACAGACAGACACACACACACACACACACACACACACACACACACACAGAAAGATTAGCAGTTTGTCAGTCAAAGCATGGTCAAAAATAGCTCCGCTGCCAAAGCAAAACACTGCTCGTCTCTGTCAGTGTCCTCTTTAAAGGGCCCCCTCCCTTCTGGCTGCACAACTGAGGTCGCCTCCACTTTCCAGTCCCCTGGCTCTCTTCGCAGGGCAACAGGCTGAGAGCCAGAAATAGAAAAAGGGGGTCTTAGTGCAGGGACTATCAATTGCTTTACTCAGGAATTGTCATCAGGTCTGGTTATGGGCTGGAGGTGGTGAAAAGCAGCAGAAAGCTGACAGTGATCGTAGAATAAATCAGAGAGCAAAAGGCCCTGAAGAAATGAGGTTACAGGTGGAGGAAAAGGACATAGAGAGGTAATGAGCCTCGGACTTGGCCGTCCCCTCCACCTCAGCCTGAACTATTTTGGAGGATAGAGGAACACTGCCTGCGTCGGTCACTGTATTTGGAAAGGAATGCATGTGGTGGTTGCATCTCGACACAGCTGAACTCACCACGAGGCTTTGAAACACTGGCATCATGATCCAGCACATTCAGATACACCAGTACTCACAGTAAACACCTTCAAACTAAATGCTCACCCAAACAGATACGGTGACCCAGATGCATTCAAGTAAAACACTGCTGAATACATGTTTTAGATTTGGTTTGGTTTTAATCAATAATCCATTGTGCCTTTTCTTTCTTTATCACAGTGTTTCTGCCCCCCCCCCCTCTGTTCTTAAGGGCCATCTGCCTCCTCTCAATGCATCAGCCAGTGCAGATTTAGCACTGATGTCTGCAGTGCTCTTAAAGCAGACAGCCTCAACAAGGTCTCTTGTTTGTTTACAATAAACATCCCTTTCACTGCCTACATGCAAGATTATGCTTGGCCACAAGTGCTTTTCTGTGGTACACATGCAAATAGTACCAATTAGCCCTTCGCTAAGCCCCGCCCTAGAACGGCCACTGTCCAATCCTATGTTAGCAACGGTGACTCGGCGCAAGAGGCGTGTCTAGCTTTCAGCGGCTTCTATGGAAGCTGCAAATCCTACAGCAGATATCCTCAAATTTTAGAGGGCAGCGTATTCCAGAGTTGTCAAGAAGAGGGGTGTCTGACATTGGCATCGGGACCGCAAGTGACCTTTTCCCCTGATTTTAATGGCCTCTTTAATCACAATACTCGCCGACAAATTAACTTATATTGTGAATGTAGATCTCAGATGCAAACTGTAGTTCAGAACAATTATTCCAGAAATCTGCCATTATTTCCTTTGGAATACACTACATTTCATTGATGTCATTGAAAACGATATATACATATTGGGTGCAAAAGCGTGAACGTGCAAAAGCGTGACAGGCCTAGCAACAATAAACATGGGGGGAGGATCTTAGTCAGGATACACAGGGTTTAATCATTTTCATGTATAGTATATGGAACATCATGTTTAAGGATAGGGGCTGCTTAAAAGCCCTTTCTGCATCATTGACTTTATCTGCATCAGGTTATTACTGTAAATATTTCAATTAGAGCTGAAACTGTTCATCTATTCGTGTGTTAGCATGCTAACATTTGCTAATTAACACTAAACATACTAAACAGAAGTATAGCTGAAGCTGATGGAAACATCAGTTTTGCAGGTATTTGGTCATAAACCAAATCACTGCACAAATTACCATTTTAACCATTGACTGCATATATAGATGGACAACGTGTCTTCACTTGCTCCCACCATACAGAAGTGAAGCCAAACTATCCTGGATACGGGAGCTGCAATCTTGAGATTTTGCCATTTGGAGCCGGAGCCTGCATAGCAGTGATCTGGCGATGGAGCCTCAGTGTTCAGGTCCCACCCACACACCCCCCGAGCCCGCTCGAGCCAATCACAAGCCGAACATGGCCGCAGCTTGTTAGTGATTGGAGAATCACAGCTGTCAATCATGACATCTCATCTCCTTTTTATAGCGTCAAATAACTAATTAAAACCAAAGAGTACCCTTGAACATACATCAGGGTACTGATGTATACTATCTAAAATGACAGAAACCATCTTTGGGAAAAAAAATTATTTGACGTGACTTTTTAATTTGGCCCATGTCCCATCCACTAACATGGAGGAGGTAGGCCTTATGACCTATACTGCAGCCAGCCACCAGGGGGCGATCGAGATGTTTTGGCTTCACCTTTGGGAAGCTGTAACTTCATACATCTTTATATACAGTCTATAATTTTAACCTGATGAGTCAGAGTATCACCAAAGTTATTACAGTTCATCCTGAGAGGAACATGGATGCCTGAACCAAATTTCATGTCAATCCATTCAGTAGATGTTGAGATATCCATCCATCCATCGTCAACCGCTTATCCCGTTAGGGCTCTGTCTTTGGACTGTGGGAGGAAGCCGGAGTACCTGGAGAAAACCCACGCTTACATGGGGAGAACATGCAAACTCCAGAAGCCGGCAGTCCCAAGCCGGATTCGAACTTGCGACCCTCTTGCTGTGAGGCGAGAGTGCTAACCACTGCACCACCGTGCAGCCCTAGATGTCGAGATATTTCACTCAAATCCACAAAATCCCGAATTTCCCTCCGGGGATTAATAAAGGTTCATCTTATCTTATCTTAAATGTGAACCTCATAAGAGGACAGGATAGCTAGAACACACAGAAAAACACATAGTCCCTATCAGGACTCGTGATGTTATGAGAGCTGTTATCCCTGTGCACTCACCTCCTCCCTCCTCTCCTCAGACGGGCCCTTCAGCTCTCGGGCCTGGTCATCTTTGGGATCGAACAGGTAGATGTAGTCGGAGGAGTAGCTGACCAGCACCTCCTGACCGTCCTCGCTGTAGCACAGAGAAGTCACGCGACACGACTTGTTGGACAGGTGAGCGGGAACGAACCTCACGCACATGCCCGTCGTCCCTCGTCCCATGTAGTTACCTGTGGATGAGAAAGAGCCTCCCTGACTATCTGGTTGATAAGCTTCTCCTATTTCCTCTGTTTTTACTGCATATTTTTTAGTGCGGTTGAATACATTTATGCATCTCCAAGTTCATTTTGATATAAAAACATGCATTTCACACACACTAAGATACAAATGAACAATTCATCTGGGACACAAAATAACAATATGGATTTTTTGTGTTTAATTTCACTGTGTCTGTATGTCTTATGTAAAGTACTTTACATCTATATGATCTATATGGCTCGCCTTAACTGCTGGTTTACATTTTCTGCTCTTTCCTTTTAGTTTTTATTCTTTGAGTAAAAATAACATTTTGTGTATGAAAGGTGCTCAACAGACACAGAAGGCAGCAGACAGAAAACAGCAGGGCAGGACTAAAAACCCTGAGGAAACCCTTAAACCTGCTTCAAACAGCTAAAAACAAGTACACTACGCCAACAAAAATAAAGGGAAATATGATTAGAAATTGTCTTTTATTGCTATATGAAGCTTGTTTCCCTCTCAAGAGCAACTGTGACATACAGGGAGCTTAAAAGTTAACATGAATCTACTATAGTTACATAAATATAAGTGAAAGATTGTGAAGAGTGAAGAGTTTACCTGTCGCTCTGGTGCCCAGCATGCGTCTGTCGTAGATCCGCACTGAGCTGTCAGAGCAGCCCACAGCCAGGTAGTACGGCACCAGAGGAGAAATGGATATAGAGGTCGCTGCCCTTCGACAGTTTATCAGGATGTCCTGAAATTAAAGAAAACGCAGTCAGGAAAGTTTGAAAAAGTCAAATTATAAAGTCACTGAGCTCTACTCTTAAGTCAGCAGCAACAGAGGTGGAATTTTAAAGGGAAACTTTTTTCAACCTTATCCCAATCTATCTGCGTTAGGGATATAGTGTGAAAAACGCCTGCAGTTCTTGCTGATGTGCAGCAACAAAATCTGTTCTTCCTTCTTCCAATGATGTGACACACTCAGAGTAATAAGTGTAATAAGGAAGAACTACCAGTACACAGTGCTGCCTCAGCTTTGCTAGCTGTGAGACGCAATGCTGCTCAAAACATCCTTGGTTTTCATCACTTGTGTTACATTTCCATGGTGAAAGTGGCATCCTAGTGCAAAGCAGAGGTTGTTATGGACGAGGATTTTTTTAGACTATAGGCCTACATCTTACAGCATTTTGTCTGACTCGCATATTCAACCATGTTTATCCAAAGAGAAGCCGAGGCGGTGGCTGCAGCTGCGAGGATATGACCGGTGGGATCCCTCCAGAAGGTGAGCTATAGAGAGCAAACACCAACTGTTGGAGCATTTGCTCAAACTGCCCTCCGATGTCAACAGATACTGAATCATTCTGCTGAAATGAATTCAGCACTGGCAGTTTTTGTTGGATGCTGTTGCCAACAACAATCCCGAGAGGCAAATTTCTCCCACATGCTGGAAAAGACAACCAAGACCAACAGGGTGATTTTGGGGTGAGCTTTGTCATTGTAATTTGCTAATTTAATGGTCTGCCTCCGAAAAAAGGAAGGAGAAGGAGCTGCTGCTCAGCGTGTAGAGCTGGCATATTTTCACATCTTACTCTGTTAACATAGGATTTATTTCAACCAAACCAGAGCTGCTGGCTGTTGAAACAGTGGAAAGACTAACAGACTAATATTTTTGGTGATTTTGCTTAGTTTCTGTCCAATTTGAGTTGATAAGGCAGTTAAGCCCATCTTAATCTGCGTAAAACCTGAATTCAGAAGGCGCATGGTTGTAGTTTCTGTTAAGGTGTAAGAACATTTCTTGCATTGACATTTTGTGAGTTTATATTGTTCATTTATCAGATATAGTGAACTCGCCCCTCGTGTGCAATGCACACAATGGTGATTGTTTTTCCGTATTTACAGCTCGGTAATATTTTGATTTGAGGACAGTAACTGCAACAGTTCAATCAGGCTGAGCAATACATAAAAAAATATAAATATATTCACTGGATTTGTCATTTTCCAGCTGTGGATGTCCACTTGAAACACTAACAGGTTGCAGGGTAATTAAGAGTGAGAGGCAACACAGTCTGGTTATGGTCGCAGACATTGATCTGGAGCAGGAAATATGAGAAGATGCAACACAATCTAGAGGGCAGAGCTTCTCACACACACTGATGCAGCCTGGCCTGAAGCCAAGAAAACTGTTCTCTGAAATACTCCAGAGACAGAAAGTTGTTTGTGAAGAGAGCGTTAAGGTTAAAATCAGTAACCTTTAAAAAAAAAAGGACATTATCGCCCATAACATGCCAGTTTTTCTACAACAAAAAAGGACCCAGTCTTCTAAACTAGTAACCCTACATTAAGGCCCTGATACACCACGCCAATGGCTGGCTGTCCCGCATCATCAGCTCTAGTCTGCAGGGATTTTCGGCCGGTTCAGCAAGTTGAATCGAAGCTCATCGGTGAAAGAAATCGAGTAGAGAAACGGATGTGAGGAAAGCAAGCAAATGAGTAAAGTCAAGAGGAAAACACAGAAGGCTCGTCATCATTCTACTACAGAGATATTTTCATGACATGACCATCTGGAGTGAACCTAAGTGGAAAGTGAGAGTGGTGTGAAAATGGTCAGTAAACGCTGCATAATTTCATGTATATATCATAACTGATACATAATCTGCAGTCCTTGCTCTTCCACTTTCCCTTTTTGAATGATGAATACAGACTATCGCCGCCTGCTGGTGTGGAGTTATTTCATCTCACGCAGTACGTGGTAATGTACGAGGTAATTGGCCGCCAGCTGTAGTCTTGGCGGTGTGTTCGAGTGCAACTTTTGGCTGAGACGACGCAACAGGCGTTCTTCGTCGCCACAAGTTCTCTGATGTTTGGTTGGTGCGTCAGGGCCTACAATGATACGGAGACCCCCACCCACACAGCTGTCACCGTACATCTTTGCAGTCTTCTTTAGTGCAGCTCGTTTTGGTGCGGAGGTCGAACCACCGCACCGTGCCGTCCTCCCCACACGACAGAAACGTGTAGGGGTCATTTGGTACCGTCATAATCTGACAAGACAAAAACAGAGGCTGAGGTTAGGAGACAGGAACCATGAAGAAGAAAGATGCTCTGTGAAATGTTGGCCGGCATTTCTCTAGCTTAGTACCTCATAAGCTGTTCCATAATGGCAGGTGAACTGACACTGTCTGTTGTGCTCAGGACTTTTCTCTGTGTTGGTGTAGTAGATGATGCCGTCTCCGGAGCAGGAGATGATCTCCTGATCGTTGGTGTGGGGCATGAACTTAGCGCTGAAGATGTTGGCCCGATGACCTGAACGTATAGACTTCTTGACCTAAGAGAGGGGAAAAAAAATTCACCTTGTATTCTGATCATTTTCAATTTAAAAGTAAAGATGGATAAAAGACACAGAATGAAACAGCCCTACTTTTTTAATGAAAAAATTGCTTCATTTATTTTGCATTTATGTGGTATTTTATTTATATGTTGACCATTTTTATTTATTTTTTTCATTTTGTGCCCAGATTTTTCTGTTTGCTTCATTACCTGCTCTTCACTTATTTACTGTACTATGTTTTCTTGTGTTGCATATGTTGTTTATCTATTGGAAAACCTGCATTAGGAAAGAAATGTTATTTCCAACTAATGAACTAAACTGCTGACACCTTTGGTATAAAACCTGCATCAGAGAATCGGCAAAATTATCAAAACATGATTCTTTCTCTTTTTTTGACCTACATTTATTTTGAGGAAACAAACAACTTTGATGTCATTTTCCAGCCTTATAACACAGGAACTACAGTTGTGAAAACTGCTGACATAACGCCACATCACTGAACTAAACTAGACTTTGTGACCCGTCCTGTTTGTACTTGTAGTGTTTCCAAGTAACTCAGAAAACCAGCTTGTCGTCGTCTTGTGGTTTGTTGCTGACAGGGTTTAGTGATTCAGCTTTTCTTTTAATTAAGAAATATTTTTAAAATAATTTCAACTCAGCACCTAAAACTCTCAATGCCAACTGAGCTACAAGTATAAATGACAAAAAGCTGCATAAAAGTTGGTTATGTCTGCATTTTGTTCATAGACAAAAGCCAGATTTTCAGTGGGAATGCAGGTAACTGTTGACCTACCTTTTTGTTGTATGGGTTGGAGATGACCAGAAAGGTGTCGTCTGACCCTGACAGGAGATATTCACCTGTGTCGTTCCAGGATATAGTGTTGACCTGAGGAGACGGTTATGCAAAAGTACAGTTATTTACTTTGCAGTTGATATTTGCGCTGAAAGGATTGATTGATTATACAAAATTAAATCAACAACTATTCTGAACTAAACATTCATTTATTCCAGCTACTCAAATATGTTTTCTGGCTTTTCTTTCATTTTATATCTTTGTAAAGTGAACATTTTGCATTTTGAAGATGTCACTTTAGACTCTGGGAAAATGAGACGGATATTTTATACCATACAGAGGCTAAACCAGAGGTTCCCAACCTGGGGGTCTGGACTCTCATGAGGAGTCGCAAGATGCCTCTAATGGGTCGGGAGCTGATAATCAGTGGAAGGAAACACAAGCATCGGTCAAAACAGCGAGGCGACACACGTGATTGACAGTTAAAACCACAATATCACTATACTGTATATTTCACATGCTTGGCAGTAATGTTAGCTGTCCAAATGAAGGTGTTAACTTTTCCTGCTTCAGCCTCCCGATGGTGGTCAGAAGGAACAGGGGAAGCATCATACTTTTGGTCGGAGACGATAACGTTACTCGCTCCGGGGATCAGTCACTTCACACAACAGCAGGAAACCCCTGTTGGTCTGGAGGAGCTGCAGCACTTATTTCTGCACAAACTTTCACTGCACATTCACTTGATATTCTCAGAGCTAAACCAACTCCTCCGCTCCACTGCTCGCTCTAGTTTTCCTCCGACGTTGGTCACATTCCTGTTTTTCAAGACGGGCTTCACTGGATACAACTATGCGGTTTTGGTGCCTGTGTGTAGTTTGTGTTGGTGTGGGTGGAAGCTGGTTGTTTGTTTGCTTTAGCAGACTTCATTTCTTCAGCTGAGCTGAAGACAGAAAGCACATGACTCCTTCATTTTTTTAGGTTACAACTTGTCCCCTCATTTCCAATACAAAAATGATTTCAATGCAGAAGTGCTTTAAACCTGCATTGTTTCTAACGGCCAGCAGGGGGCGACTGCTCTGGTTGCAAAAACAAGTCTGATTGTACAGAAGTCTATGAGAAAATGAGCCTACTTCTCACTTGATTTATTAGCTCAGTAAACACTGTAAACATGAGTTTATGGTCTCAGTCACTAGTTTCATGTCTTCTTCAATACAGCATGATGTTCATTTAGTAAATTATGATCCCATTTAGAGTCAAATAGACCAGAAAGCAGGGTATGCTTTAGGGCATTGGTCTCAAACTTGCAGCCTGCGGGACGATATTTTGTGGCCCCCACCTTGATATGAAAGTTTAATATTAGTGCGGCCTGCCTTTTATGTGAATGGCACTTTGCTGCGTTGTGTGTGGAAGGTTTGTTGCGCGAGCCTGAGCTGAACGAACCTGCCAATCACAGTGGGGTATATGGCTCCCGGGGGCGGGCAATCGGCCGGGCTTGATGCAAGCAGAGAAACATTTCACAACAACATTGGCAGCACCTATGTAACATCGCATAAGCTTGATTAAAGCTTGATTTATACCTCTGCGTTGAATCGACACCGTAGCCTGATGTGTACCTCTCCAGAAATGTAACTACATGTCGCGGCGATGCAGACCGCAACAGCTGTGATTGGTCCAGTCTCTCAGCGGCGCTGAGCGGCCAGGATCCCGGACAACCACAGAAAGTTCAGCCTCTCTCTGCCTCGATCTTTTCAATGTTCATGCAAATCGACTCAGATATATTTTCTCTTTACGGCGTCCCAGTAACTGCAGTAAAAGTTCTGTGGTTCAACAGGTTCCTTTAATGTGCAAGATGCCCGTCCAGTGCTTCAAATGGAGCTCCTTGACCTGCAGTGCAACTCTGACCTCAGAGCCAAGTTCAGGGAGGTGAGTGGAAAAGAAGACAAGCTTGGGCAATTTTTGAGATCACTGCTTTAGGGAGTGGTGACCTTGTGATTGACAGGAGGCTACTACGGTGTTGCCTGGGTGTTGTCTGTGTTTTTGGCTTACAACTTTAACCCTTTCACGGTGTGTTTTCAGTTCATGAAGGTTAATTATAATCTTTTTAGACACCTAAAAATTGTTCGGAGTTCAGTTGTGCTTTGCTCCATGCGCTCGTGTCACTTCTGGTTGCAAAATATTGACATGGCAACAGTCAAAAACTAAGATGGTGACGACCAAAATGCCAGACTCAAGGCTTCAAAACCACCAACCAACGGGTGATGTCACAGTGACTACATCCACTTCTATACAGTCTATTGTTGGGAAACAGTGAGGATCTAATTTTCCTGTCCAACTCCAAGTTTCTTCATCAATAAAGTCATTAACCTTCAGAATGAAATCACTATCAAATTATGGTCATTCATTTAACTTCATCGTAATGCATTCGCACTCAGGTCATGGTTTTCTGTCACTCTGTGGATCAATATTTCATTACCACCTGCTTGTTGCAGCTTCAAGGTTTCATCATCAAACTGTTGCTCTTCATTTCCACAGTCGCTCTGCTGCAATCAGTGAAATTACACTGTCTGCCCGTCCGTTTACCACACCCTGCAAACTGAATCCCAAGATCAATCTCATAACACATTTCAAACAGGTTTCAATCTGAATTCACTCTGGAGTCAAATGTTGGGTGAATCTGTGTTGTGTCTATCTTGATGAAAGATTACAAAGTGATGACGGTGAGCAGCAGATTCAAACGAGAGGGATGAGGTGATCTACATGTAGAGTATCATAGTGCCCTTTTTTAAACATCAGTCTGAGTATCTTTGGTACAATGTAGAAGGCCAACAGGCCAAAAGCCTCACAGTCTTCACCTTCTACGGGCAGATTTAATAAGAGATAGCAAAAACTGCATGTACGCTATACTGTAATGTTTCCTGAAACTTTTTACTCTGCATCAACAGAGAATAATCTGCAAATCTCTCATTCTTTGACCAACAACAGCAAGTTATATGGTATGTCACAACTGAAACAACTATTTCCTTGTTTTGTAATGTTTTGCATGTTTTCTCACCCTTCAGTGGTTGAGTCGCGCTTAGTCACCTATACAAAAACACTCAGACCATCCACTCACTGAGAGGATGCAGCTCATCAGTGAGCAGCGCTGCAATTTATTGAGCAAAACAACAGAAAAATGTGTCAAAACAACAACATCAAACAAAGTCATCTTTCTACTTGAGGTCGGCCGATTAATCAGGACGATTTTTTGACATTTTTCATAATGATGCCTGAGCATTTTAAGCCGATTAGCAAGCAGGCATATCTGTGGGCAGCCCAGTGTTGTTGCTGTAGAAACATGTGTGACGTCGCCCCTTGTGTCAATCAAACTGCCGTTATAGCAGCAGACCTCAGTAGATGTAGCCCAGAGGGCTACTAACCTTTACAAAAGTGCGTGAGAAAAACAACATCCTAACTGGGAGAAACCATGCAAACACCAAATGCAGATTGGAGAGACAGACCATAAGTGTTCAATAAATGTTTACTTCAGAAATTTTCTGTATCATTTGTTATTATTATGCTGTTATATTTTATCAGATGGAGGAAAAAAAAGAAAACTTGCCAAAGGTACTGGCAAAAAAAAAGAGGCATCATATATTGGCCAGCGGCTGTCCTGATTCTGTAAAAAAAAAAAAAAATTGCCATCAGCCATAAAAACCCATATCAGCCGACCTCTAGTTTCTACTAATTGATTTGTAGGTCAGTCGAAGTGCGAGGTGTGGGTCATCACCTTCTGTTAGGACTGCAACTAACAATTAATATCATTATCCATTAATCTGCTGACTATTTAGTCTGTAAAATGACATAAAACAGAGAGGATGTGTATAACGTATCCCACAGTCAAGCCCAGTCCTCAAATGTCTCATTTTGTCTGGCCAGAAAAAAAAAAAAAAAAAACGCAAATCCTCACACTGGTGATGAAATATTGCTAAAACGATTATGAAAATAGTTGCATTGTTTTTCAGTTGATCAACAGATCAATAAATCAGCTCTACCTTCAGATATTACATTTAGATTTATTGTCTCACAGGGATATTTGTTTTCACAGCCAGTACAGAGAAACATACAGAAATACACATAGTACCAATATATTCTGTATCAAATACCTTCACCCAAGATTGGAAGAGAACACTGAGAATATATATTTCAATAAGATAAAAAAAACCTGTTAAATTTCCCACAATGGAGCCAAACCACCAGCTTATAATTATATATAATCGTCGTCGAAAATTGTCATATTTCAGAGGCTTTGAACAGACAATGTTTGGTGTTTTTATGCATAAATTAATATTTATAAAATAAATATAAATATAAAATATTATATAAACTATTAACCTGATTACAACCCGACGCTGGGCCCGGCCACTCGTCGGTGTTTCAGAGGTTGTAGTGGGCTCAGTCTTTAAGCTAGAAATGAAGAAAACCAAAGGAACCAACCGGGGTCCCTTGACCTCTGACCTCAAGATATGTAAAAACTGTATCTTATTAGATAAAACAGATGTTGACAAACTGGTAAATTTGCAGTTGGAAAAAAGCAATAAATTGCAAAATATATATCTTATCACAATATATTTAATATCACAATAAGATAATATTGTGACTTGAGTATCGTGATAATATATCGTACGGTCTCTGGTGCCCTATAAACTACTAATACTTTCAGCACTAAATGAGTCACTTTCCTGCCTCTAACAGTCTAACAGTAGCATCTATGCAACCACTAATATATATAACATGCATTAAAGATGTTCCTTAAATCCTTTTTTCTGCAGCAGCTGTGGTTAAAACAAGGCGGGTATTAAAGTGCAGCTCTCTCGTGGTTGTTGTGGTGTTTTGGACGGCCTGACGTCCAGGCTGATAGAGTGACAGGACGTGTGACTGTTATGTCAGCTTCAGGTTTCTCAGACGTATTAACCACCTGGCCTCAAGTCAAAGATCTGCTCTCCGTCAGACGCCGAGGCTTCACAGACTCACGGAGGAAAAGCTGCGACGTGCTTTTTCTCTTCAAGAAAATACAAACTACTTTTTCTTGGACATAAACTAATAAAACCAAAAGAGCAAAGAGATGGAAAATTGGGGCACTTACACAGCCATCATGTACATTCAGCGTCCCTTCAAGTTTCAGTCTCTGGACAAACTCTCTTCTCCCTGTAAAGAGAAAAAACAATTGTAAGAGAGCGCTATGTTTTCTTTGTTTCTCATCCTTTTGAATGACAGCTCTATCTATCTATCTATCTATCTATCTATCTATCTTTGTACTTTGCTTCACTCTAGTTAGGTGCAACAGTAGTTCTGCGGACTGGTGTAAAATACCACATCATTAAACATTTGGATTCAGTATTTCCGTAGCATGTACTGTATTATTCATGCAGGGGAAGCCTCTTTTGCCCTTGTTTGCACCAAGAGATCAAAAAAGAAAAGATCAATGTTCATGCTGCTGTAAAATGAGCCCATAAATGCAGTAAAAATGATCTGATAAGCCTGTACTTTTCTTTACTTTCTGCTGTACTGTGAAACAACATGTGCTCTAAACGACAGCTCCTGAGAAATTTAAAAGACAAGACAATAAAACATGTTTTTAAGTCATAATTCTTGGAGCTCTTACTCATCCTGAGCAATAATAAAAGTTATGGTGTGATACTTTTTTATCACTTTTATGAGGCGTGTCCACAATAATCCATGTTACAAACTGAATCTAAACAGGTTTTCGTGTCGTTGTAAGTTCACACTGTAAAAGAGACATAATTCAGTGTACTCAAAACCGTCAGCATGCAGACTAAAAAAAAAAACGTTCATCTTTGAGTGCGTTGTTGACATTATTCTCCCACGATGCAATGCACAATGGGAAATGGAGGAGATGCTCTTAGCTGCTAAAAATGAAAACTACTTGTGGATGGTGGTGAAACAACTCAGAAAACTGAGAAATAAAAACATTTTGCTGCCTCTTTGTTAAATGTAATTGGAAGAAGCATTTTAACGTCACAGTTGTGACTGACGTCCGATGCTGCACTTAATGTTTATCTATAAAATATAGTATAATTTACATTTTGTTTGATATGTATTCTCATTATTATCTACCCAAGATCCACCTCTTCTCCAGTGTTTTGGTTAATTTTGTAAAAAGCAGAAATAGGTAAAAGACAATACAGTTCATATTTTGTATTACCTTGTCATTTGCAAGCAGTATAAAAAAAAAAAGTGCTGATTTCTGCAAAAACAGTTTACTATTACGATTATTACAGTACATGACTACAACTGGGACAAAGTAATTGTTTCCTCCATGAGGAACATCTATACCAGGCCTGAAAGTTGCTCACATAATCAAAATGAATGTAATGTAATCATGTTTGATATACACACACATATACTGGATATAAACTCTAAACTCTTCTGTGTGCGAGGATGAAGTAACTCTCTTCATTCATTCAATAGAGGAAAGCTGTTTTTCTGTTCGAAAAACAAAAAAGTTGCGAAAGCCGGTAGCTGAGCTCTGACCTGCACCGACAGGTTTGATTAGCGTTGCAGGAATCAGACAAGCCTGAATTTGTGTTGAGTAAATGAGAAGCTATAGGCTCTTCTGAGGCTAATAATAATAATAATGACAATATCCCGATTACAGTCATGACCAGACTGCTCACACAAGATGTTTTTCATTTTTTAGTTATTTTATTCTGTAATATTACAATTCTATTTTAAAAACATATAGTATATTACATCAGGGCTGCAAGGTAGAGCAGTGGTTAGCACTGTTGCCCCACATCAAGAGGGTCACAGGTTCAAACCGGGCTCGGGTCCTTTGCGTGTTCTCCCAGTGTTAGCTTTCCAGTGTTAGCGTGGGTTTTCTCCTGGGTCTCCGGTTTCCTCCCATAGTCCAAAGACATGCAGGTTAATTATTGACAGAAAATAGCCTGTAGGTGTGAATGTAAGCATGAATGGTTATCTGTGATAGGACCTGTTGAGGATGTACCCCGCCTTCACCCTATGTCAGCTGGGATCAGCTCTAACCCCCGTGACCCTGAATATGTTAAACGGTTATGGAAAATGAATGAATAAATATTCTATATTACAAACTGTGCTTCATCCATCCATCTGCAACCACTTACCCCTTTCGGGGCCGCTGGAGCCGATCCCAGCTGACATTCGGCGAAGGTGGGGTACATCCTGGACAGGTCGCCAGTCCATCACAGGACTGACACACAGTGAGAGACAACCATTCACCGCTCAAATTCACACCTATGAGCAATTTAGTGTCAACAATTAACCCGCATGACTTTGGACTGTGGAAGGAAACTGGAGAACCTGGAGAAAACCCACGCTAACATGGGGAGAACAAGCAAACTGCACACAGAAGGACCCCAATCCCAGATTGAACCTGTGAGGTGACAGTGCTAACCACTGTACCACCGTGCGGCCCCTACAAACTGTGCTTTTTAAATATATTTAAGTATTATTTTTTTGGAGCTTCTTCCTTTTTATTGACAGCGACAGAGTCCTGAAAAGGGGGACGCAGAGGAGATGAGGCCTTGGTACATGAGGCACCTGATCTATCAAACAGGCTACAACAGCGGCCAGTTAAAATAAGATAAGATAAGATGAACCTTTATTAATCCCCGGAGGCAAATTCGGTATTCGGGAGTTATAAAAAATAAATAAATAAATCACAACAAATGAACAATTTACTACCTTTTGGTGCCAAAGACATGAGGGACTGTAAACCTAAAGCTGCAACAAATTATTATTTGAAAACAATTAATTGTTTGTCTATAAAAAGCCAGAAAAAAAAAGTCCATCACTACAGCGAATCATCACATTGGAGAAGCTTGAACCAGCCTGACAATATTTGACATTTTAACTCAAACAATTCATCTATTATTAAAGATATTTAGAGATGAATTTGCTGTAATTTGTGACAACACATAGCCTGTGTTTGGTCAGTTATACGTGGAAATAAGGAGAAGCTGCTCAAAGTGGATCCAGACATGCCAGGTAACACCTATAACAATAATATGCTGTGTTTAAACTACTCCTTATCTGAGTGTCCCATCAGCATGTAAAACAGGATCAAAAGTCATTATTAACACTTTAAGTTCAGAGAAAGCCCTGCGACCCATAAGCTCCCCGGAAGTGTCTCTGGAATTCAATGTAGACCACTACTTGTTGCCCCCATCCCCCCTTTTAGAGGCTAAATATATCCCACAAGAGCTCTGACCCACAGATCACTGCATGTATATCCTCTATAACACAATAACAGTTCGAAGCAGGTCTAAGTCAAGCTAAATGAAGCGCTGACTGAACCTCTGTGGCACCTGCCCCACCTCGACAGGCTTGTAAATCTCCAGTCAACCACTGTCAGGTGCTGACTGTTTGACAGGCCACATCGCAGACAAGTCTTTTAAACCTCTCTGTCTCGCTGTATGCCAACGCCGCTGTCCTCTGTTTACACCACCACCACTGTTGTTTCATCAGGTTGTTCTCTCATGAGCGACACAGACAGACAGCAGAACAATTTCACTAATGAGGACGATCACTGTTAACTCAGAGTTTCATAGTTTCGCCCTGGTTAAGGTTGAAATGCAAATGAAATGATTGGAAACCACACGGTACATCTGCCTTGACATGCTCTACATGCTCTTATTCATAAGTGCCATAATAACATGGTGGTACAGTATATCATATTTTCTTTAGACAGACAATTTAACCAGACTGCAGTGTCACAGCATGTTTTAAAAATATTGTTGGAATAAAGCCAGTACTATTTTTATTTGATATATTACTCTTGTGCAGTTTAGAGCTGAAGTGGCCTGTTCAAAGTTTTCTATTTTGAATGTTAGAAGTGTTTTGCTATACTGGCCTGATATGCTGTATTTACTCAATATTCAATTACTTGAATCTATTATTCTTGTGTCTGCTTTCATGAGTATACTATTACAGTGCTGTTTTTTGTTCATGGTTATGAAGATTATTTTCAGTTTAGATTCAAGACTTGAACTTAACCACAAAGCACACACTCTCATACAGCCGCTGTAAATCTTTCAGGGAACCTTGTTTACTGAGATACTAACACAAGATACTAACACAAGAAGTGTTGTTTAATGAACAGAATTTTCACAGATTAAATGAATTTTCTATGAGGCAGACGTATAGCTCTGCTTTACTGTTTTAATTTCTGGTAGTTCAGCCTTCTGGCAGGTGGCAGGTGTTTAAGATAAGATAAGATATTCCTTTATTGCTCCCACAGTGGGAAAATTCACAATGTTTACAGTATAATAGTATAATGCACCATCCATTCATAAATTCATTATATGATGGATCCCTGCTTTTCATTTCATTTTTTTTTTTGCCATTTTAGGGCTATATGTTAGAGTTCATATATAATTTATATTAGGGCTGTCAAAGTTAACGTGATAACTACACATATTTTTCTGACGCATTAATGCAACTGGCAGTTTTTAGGTTGTCGCTGCCTTTTAAAGCTACTGGCATAACATGAGGAATACAATGGTACCAACCATGTCATGCTAGCTCATCACGACAAATAGCACTCCAAAAGTACAATAAATTTTGGTGAATGAAAACTGTCATTTTGATTTTCAAAGGGGTCCCTTGACCTTTGCCCTCAAAATATGTGAATGTAAATGGGTTCTATGGGTACCCACCAGTCTCCCCTTTACAGACATGCCCACTTTATGATAATCACATGCAGCTTTGGATCAAGTCATAGTCAACTCAGCACACTGACACACTGACAGCTGTTGTTGCCTGTTGGGCTGCAGTTTGCCATGTTATGATTTCAGCATATTTCTTTATGTTAAATGCAGTACCTGTGAGGGTTTCTGGACTGTTTTGTGCTGTTTAATTGATTTCTAACAATAAATATATACAAACATTTGCATATGCATGGCAGCATATTTGCCCACTTCCATGTTGAGTATTAGTGAGTAGTAATCCCATGAGTATTAAATACTTGACAAATCTGCTTTTAAGGTAAATTTTGTGCAAGAATGTGCATTTCTTTTACGCTTAACCGTGATTAACGACTGATATTAATTTAATACTAATTTAAATACTTAAAATATTTAATTGTAATTAATCCCATGATTGTCCACAATCATGGGATTAATTACAAATAAATATTTTACGAATATTAAATTAATATTAAGTGTGTGTATGTTTATATATTTATATGCATCTATTTATATTTCTACACGTAAATACACACACACATACACACACACACACACAGTATATAATGTAGCATGTAGATTGTATCTATTGCTGTACATTACTCATGGAAATTGCATCTATGCCCGCAATTCCTGTAGCTATTACATCATAAAAAGATGCACTATTGAGGATTATATATAATATTTAATCCCATCCATCTAGTGCTTCAGCTCTGGACTCACATCTTCTCTTAACATGAGTAAATTAAATGCAGAAGCGGTGACTGCTGTGTTTACACTGACTTTGCAGGAGTAACTTAGCAGCTCTCTGCTAAGTAGACTGGACTGGACCACAGTCATGTTGGGTCGAGCTGTCAGTGGGTCTGATTCAGCACCACACACACACACACACACACACACACACACACACACACACACACACACACACAGTGGAGTCACCTGCCACACACTGTTAAAATACATGTTTTCTTGTCATCTCACCTCCCGTTAGCATCAACGAGGCTTGTTTTGTTCTTACCTAGGTAGTTGGTCCTGATGGTGTTAGGCTCGTTGTATCCAATTAAACGTTTATTTACATCCCAAACCAGGTTTCCAGAGCAGGACATTGTGACCATATGTGAGTTTTAATTAACAATAACATTGAAACTAAGCTAACCCGTTCCTGTTGATGTCGCCTTTTATCTATCGTCGCTTGGGTTTGCCATGAATATCAGTCCCTGTGTGTCGGGACAGCGCTAACGTTAGCTGGCTGCGACACTCAACGTCTGCATCTCTGGAGGTGAAAGACTCGCTGCTGTCCTGTCTCCGCTGTCCTCATGAGTTTACATTCACTGTACTCCTGCTCTCCGCGCTGCTAACTATCCGTCCTGATAGCCTAGCCTGCTTTATTTCTTCTAGCAGGCAGCGGTCAGCTGTGTCCAAACAACGCGAGAATCTGCGTGATTTGACAGAGAGGTTAGGAGCGCTCGTTTTATGGAAACAGAGAGCTGTCGGGGAGGAGCGTGTCAAGCTCAGAGTCATACAGGAAACATGCTTTTTTTTTTTTTTTTTTTTTTTTTTTTTTACAGTTGAACAGTAGTGGAAGAAGTGCTCCGATATTTTACTTAAAGTAAAAGTAGTAATACCACAATCAAAAGTCGTGCATTCTCATTTTTACTGAAGTAACCTAAAAGAACAAAAACATCAGCATCAGAACACACACTTGAAAACAGTTTTATCTTAACACACATAACCAATTGCCTGCTTGGCAATCCAGCCTTAGCAAACAGATATTGCCTTGTTTAAAAAAAAAAAAAAAAGTTTGAATAAAACGCTGCAGGATGTTTGACAACATGTACTGCTGTTTTTTTTTTTGAGAGCCCTCAAAGACGGAGCAGGATTAACCTGTTAGAGGCCCACGGGGCAAAAAAGGGCTGTTGGGTGCTATGAAACCTACATTTTGTTACAGGGCCACAGGGCCAAGTTCTAATACAGGACCTGCTGTTGTTGATATCTTAATTCAGGAGAGGCCTTGGCCTGTATTGCCTGCTTTGCCCATTTGGTAATCCAGTCCAGCTCAAAGACCCTGTTTCACTGTAAATACTTAATTACATAGTACAAAGCAAATAAACTGTTTAACAAAGATAGGGACGATATGTCATAAATGTTGTTGTTGTTGTCAACAAGTTATTATATAAAAAATAAAATCCAAAAATATATTTCAATAATATAAAATTCGTTTTTTTCCATTTTTCATAATAAAAGTGTTAAACAATTGAAATGGAAGTGAAATATTTCAGAAAAAAACAACAAAACAGTAAATAACAAAAAAATAAGTAGTTATAAAAAGATATAGGGAGATTAACATTTTGTGCAATTTAAGAGAGTTTATAAAATATGTAATGTCACAAGGAATACAGTAAACATACGCAGGCCATTCTTTTGTAAGTACAAATGTCGCCTTTAGAATCACAACACTGGCAACAAAATTCAGTCAAATCAGATTTTGTGTCTTTACATTGAAACTATAGTATCTTCAACATACAGCTCTAGATAATTATATAGATTTTTATCATGTTTAAAATTACTCAAAAATTTATTTATTTATTTATTTAATAATAATCATCATAATAATCAATCAAATTTATTTTTATTTAGTAAAATTGTTGATGATTTTTCTCCACCCGGTCGGGATACGCCGGACAGGAAAAAGTGAAACTCCTCTCTAAACCAATCATATCGGGTTTCTGAACAGGCGGACCAATAAGGATGGAGGAAATTACAACCCCGCCCCTCACGCGGTAGGTTGAGTCGTACAGAAAGTCACCTCGTCGTGTCCCATGGTCGTATCGGTCAGACAGAACAGAAGCTATTAAAAAGCTAGCAGTGCTAGCATGGTGATAGTGGCTCCGGGGGAAGGTCGACAGTAGGGCAGCATCATCTTTAATCGTTCAGTCTTCCGCTCATGCATTTAATTATTTGACAGCATCGTACAAACAGACGAATGCAAACGTTTTTTACGCAAATTTTGTGTTTTTTAAGAAAAGTCCATAGCTAGCTAACCATTTAGCGAGCTAGCTTCAAGTTCCGCTCATTTGTCTTCATTTCCATTAGAACATCTACAATCATGGCTGCGCTGAGAGCGTCCTATCACAGGATTCTGGACAAGATCGAGCATATGCTGCCCGCCAAACTGAGACCACTTTACAACCACCCGGCAGGTAATGTAGGGTTTATCATCCGGCTACTTGATTAGCAGGCTGGGTCTGTGTTTGGGATGCGGGCTCTGTCTGGTTTGGATGTGGATGCACTGGCATGTGGAGGATCAAACAGCAGCTCCGGTCTATTCTTGATATCTTAGCTGTGTGAAAGTCATTGTTTTGATGTGGCAGTGTTGCTCTGGGAGATCCTAATCTGCTGGGATAACACCAGCTAAGCAGCCCAGTCTGTGAACAAGAGCTGAGTTTATGACAGACAAAGTTTGCAGCACCTGAAGCCAAGAAGTTTATTGCGGTATAAAATCATGGATTTGAGGGGAGTTCAAAGGTATTGCCATAAAAACAAAAACATCTAAATGCATTTTCTTTCCAGCCATTCTCTAACCAGCACAATTGTCATGTTATTGTCATCATATCGACCTGTGCAAATATTATATAGCGACCTAGAAAATGGACAATGACTGTTCAGATCTTATGTACATATGGTGGTTTTATTGATTCTAATTGGCTGAAGATAAGCCCATTAATCCCTAGGGGTTAAATTTGGTTTTGCGACAGAATTAGTACAGATGAATAGATACAGTGAAATAAATCAGAGGTACATTAATCTAAAATAAGAATATAAGTACAAATATAAACTATACAAAGGTAAAAATACAGGGTAAAGTTACAGTAGTGTAATATAGTATTAATCTGTGTATTGTTTCTCTCTATTTGTTTTTCTTTTACTGTCCACAACTCAAACAGATTCTATTAAAAATGATATATAGCAGAGAAAAACAGCAAATTGTCAGATTTAAGAAGCTGAAGAAAGCTATTTTTGCTTGATTAAATGATTGATAAGGACTAATTGGTTTATCAGAAGTGTTGCTGATTTATTCTGTTTATTCTGATTCTTTCTGTCTGAATCAACTAATTTGTTGAAGCTCTAATCATGATTTATAGAATTCTTAATTTGTCTAAATCTTGTGATACTATGTTGAACATTGAAGTAACATCTAGTAAAAGTGGAGCTGCATCAGTTCAGCTATTAAACCAAACCCCAACTATTTCGACAATCATTTAAGCAGTTTGAGTAATTTTTTTATTCAATGATTCAATTCAATTATTAATGATTCCTTGAATTTGAATATTTTTATTCTTCCATGACAGTGAACTGAATATCTTTGAGTTGTGGACAAAACAAGACATTTGAAGACGTCATCCTGCGCTTTGGGAAACATGATCGACTATTTTTCACCGCTTTCTGACATTTTATAGACAAAACAACTACATGATTAATGGAGAACGTAATCTACATATTAATCGACAATGAAAATAATTGTTAGTTGCAGCCGTAGTAAAAAAGGTACACCTAGCTCGGACTAATGTTCACCTTCATGACAGTATATTTTGTCAACCTCCCTTCTATAAATGAGGGCAGACCAGTTATAGTTGACCTCCCAGTATAACACAGTACAATACAACAACACCACAAACAGTGACCTAAACAGATGCTGAACATTACAGCCTTCATATGAAGGTATACACACACACACACACACACACACACACACACACACACACACACACACACACTTTGAGCTCACATTGACATCAATAGTAACTAGAGGGTACTGAGATTAAGGAGTCACTGGCGTCACTGGGGACAGTCTGGTCTTTGTTTTGTCTGTAAAAGTACTGGTGCTCTGGCTGTCAAGGACGTCTTTCTGGACAGGTACGAAGGGGCGGAGACTAAAGCCACCTCCCTCGGCAATGATTTGCAGTGACAGAAATCCTACTTTTTGTTTAGCCTGCACCCTGGCCTGGTGCAGGAATGTGAGGAGAGCTGATTACAGACCAGCAGCTTTTTATGGACCTGTGCATTTGTCCGTCCTTGTGATGAGGCTAAATGTCCAACTATCTGTTGCTTGACTGTCATCAATTAGAAAATCCTGAGAGGAAGATTAACTATCTGAGGGAGAAATCCTCAAGGAAATCAAACAATATTATGTAACATCAGCTGGTAAAATACATATTTTTCATGGGGTGGCCATGCTTACTGTTTTCTGTGGTGTGGCATCCTTCTGAAGATATCATAATCTGTGTTATTGGATTGCAACATTTTGTTGTCCTAAAGCCATTACTGCACAAAGTTTATAGCAGTGTTAAGTTCTGGTTTTGGCGTTCAAAGGTATCGCTATAACATTTTAAATAATGAAATCAATAGATATTTGAGCCACGCCTTGCCAACACCATCGCCATGTGGTATTTTATTAACATGCTTCCGGCGTGTTTGGATATCTTTGGCTGTTTCTCTTTTTTCCTCCATCTGATAAAATATTACAGCTTAAAAATAACAAATGATATGGAAAATGTCTTAACCTAAGTAAACATTTATTGAACAACACTTACTGTCTCTCCAATCTGCATTTGGTGTCTGCACGGTTTCTTGAAAATGTTAGAAGACCTCTGGGCTACATCTACTGAGGTCTGCCGTAAAATGGCAATTTGTTTGACACAAGGGGTGGTGTCACACATGTTTCTACAGCAACAACACTGGGCTGCCTGCAGATGTGCCTGCTTGCTAATCGGCTTAATATGCTCAGACATCGGCCAATGCCGATTATGGGGAAAAAAAAAAAAAAAAAAAAAAAAAAAATGTTGGCCAGATTAATAGTAAACATTAAATCAACCGCCGGATTAATCAGTCGGCCTCGACACTGAGGTGTCCAGCTATCTGTTACGCTGATTCTCCAGCTTGACCATGTGCCATCTTTACACCCATTAGAAAAACATAAGCAGGCACATTAGAAACCTTGAAAAACTGTGAAATTACACCAAATAATATAATATCCATTGTTAGAACATAACTGCCAAAACTTCACTTCGCCACTGTCTTTTGTTTTTATCTCAGGTCCAAAAACAGTGTTCTTCTGGGCCCCGATGTTTAAATGGGTAAGTGAATTTTCACATAAGTTACCTGTATACCTGAGACTAGCGGTTTCGGGGCTATTCAGCTTGTGAAAACAAAGCTTCATCTACATGAAAAACCCCTCATCACAAATTTGAATACTTTTAGTGGCCTGAAGATCTAAAACTACTCAATAATTCACAAGAAATAATTAAGAAAAACATAATTTTGTGGAGCAGAAATGTGCAAATGTTCTGTTTTCCTGTGCTGTTAATCATCTTGTGAGCTCTTTGGGGGTCCCAGTGCCGAGGTTGGGAACCATTGCTGTACAGAACCTGTTACCATTGTGTAATTGCTAGTCTTTATCAATGCAAACTGATTTGTTAACATATCTTAAAAAATCTCTACAGGGTCTGGTTGTAGCTGGTTTGGCTGATATGACTCGACCAGCAGAGAAACTCAGTACCTCCCAGTCTGCAGTACTGACAGCCACAGGTAAGATTAAATAGATTTTGTTAATATGAACACCAAACTTTATTTTACCATGACGCCTCTGATGGCATAATATCTGTGCTAAAGGTTGTCTGAAACATCCATTTGCTTTTGCAATGTTTCTTCAAACAAATCTTATCTGTTTCTCTTTTGCCAAAACACAGACTCTGTTCTCAGGGTTCACCAATAGTGTGCATAACCTTCAGTCTTACTGTTTCCACCAGGTCTGATCTGGTCCAGATACTCGTTGGTCATAATCCCCAAGAACTGGAACCTGTTTTGTGTCAACTTCTTTGTGGGCAGCGCAGGAGCCTCCCAGCTCTACAGGATCTGGAGGTTAGTGCATCTGATGTGGTTAAATCACTGTATAACTGACCTTTATTATATCGGTTAAAACCGTTTTAATGATCAGTTATGAGCGATGCAAGAAAAGCGTGCAGCAGCACTTATAAGTATTCACTGCTGTCATGGTGAAATCATGGTGAAAAGTTAACGTGTAAGTGCACTTCAGCTGATGCAGTGAGCGTCGTAGTAAATGTATAACATACAGTAGTGTTCAAGTGTGCTTTGTTTTCCAATGTCAACATTTAACTGAAGCCCATCAGGGAAATGAGTTGAAACATTTTCCACAGGGAGAGAAAACCGCTGAGTGACTATGAAGACTTAAAGAAGTGCGAAGTTGTCTGAGAAACATCAGGTGGCAAATAAATTAGCAGTGAGCGAGTGAACATGATCCAGATCAGACCACATTAAAAGTCCTGCACACTGATGCGCCAGCTCAAACTAGTTATCAAGTGTCTAGTAAGCAGCATTGAGTTCTTCTGGATGTCTCGCAGAAATACAGGAAGTGCACATTCAGCGTCATGTGTCTGATGAGAGCTTCATGGTCTCATAGTCAAATATGCCTCTACTATTTCTACTACTATATTATTACTATTACTAGTAGTATTTGTACTATTCTGCCTTAAAGCTCTATGTGGACACTGTTCATACTGAAACTTAGTAAACTCGGAGGGGAAAAAAAGGTTGGAAATTTGTGTTTGGTGGATTATTTCAATTACATTATATTCAATTATTACAATGCGCATCGTCTTTGTATTTCATATTATTGAAAGCCTGTTTATTTGCCTTTACAATGATTGTAAAGGATCATGCATTTCAATCAAGCTGTACATCATTGTGAAGGTAAATAAACAGGCTTTCCAACAATGTTAAATACAATGACAGTTAGCATTGTAACAGAGAAATAATCGAACAAACAAGTTTCCAAACTTTATTTTTTCTGAGTTTAATAGAGTATGAGTTGCTTGAAATGGAGGTATTTCTAATATTTAATCTACTCTATTTATATCAATGAGGACACTAAATATGAGGGTTACCAGTCCATATTCTTCATCTTCAACTGCTTATCCGGGGACGGGTTGCAGGGGCAACAGCTCCAGCAGGGGACCCCAAACTTCCCTTTCCCGGGCCACATTAACCAGCTCTGACTGGGGGATCCCGAGACGTTCCCAGGCCAGTGTGGAGATATAATCTCTCCATCTTGTCCTGGGTCGTCCCCGTGGCCTCCTCCCAGCTGGTCGTACCTGGAACACCTCCCTAGGGAGGCGCCCAGGGAGCATCCTTACCAGATGCCCAAACCACCTCAGCTGGCTCCTTTCAACGTAAAGGAGCAGCGGCTCTACTCCGAGTCCCTCGCGGATGGCTGAGCTTTTCACCCTACTGTTATTTGTTCTTGTCTAACAGGTACAACCAGGACCAGAAGGCGGAAGCTAAGGAGGCTACGGAGGCTAAAGAAGCGGTTGCAGAGTCCTGAGCGATCATCTGCTGCTAGCGCTCCACTTCCCTCAGTGGACTGAAGGAGACTTCACACCGGGCACAAAGCTGCCCCTTCCCATCATCTCCACATCGTCCCATGTCGTCTCCATAGCAACCATGCCATAACCATTATTCTACCACGTTAAGCCTGTTGTCCCTGCTGGAAATGTGCACTTTTCCTTGAGTTTCAAATTTCCTCAGGGTGTAAAAAAACAAAAAAACTAACAAAAGAGACAGCGGTTTTTGAACTGTAGTCAACACACACTCAAGAAGAATTGTGGTCATCAACGCACAAGTATTACATGTTTAACAACTTGTATGATTGTACATTCTTTAATTGAAGTTAATGCTTCATGTCTCGTGCACTAGTCTCCCGACTAGTTTTTGCTCCCCCCCCCACGCAATCATCGTAGTCCGGCTGTAGCAGTTGGTACCTCATGCATTAATTTACCAAAAAATGTAACTCTTGGATTTGTGTTGAACATGGTTTAAATGATCGTTTCCAAATGCGATTGAGAGGAATTTCATCAAGTTCATCTTTTCATTTACTTATTTATAATTAGGCTACAGTTACGACATCTGTATCTCAGTGATCATTAAACCATTTTTGATTCCTTCCATTTTAATGGCTTCAATCTGTGTGAGAGCAAATCATAATTTATTAATCACTTGATTAAAACATGTCTCTTGTAGTGAGAATGGTATAGGAAGACTGTTATTTTCTGACTATCAGGAATACACCAATGTCACATTTAACTGTGCAGCTTTTTATTGATTGTGAGTCACTAACAGCTCTTTATTATCAAAATATTACTCTTGAATGCCTCTTTGTTCATAGAAAGGTGTTTATACTGTATTCTGTGTAGGAATAGCACTTTCATTGACCTGTTGCTGCTATAGTTCCACATTATAATCTGAATTTTAGCAATAATTGGTGTCATCACTTGAAAATATTTCTTGATCTGCTGACTGAACAAATGACACTTTGATGGTCGATGATTATGGCTCTGTAATGGCTGTGTAATACTAATAAATCATCTGCAGCTGGAAGTATGGACATGTCATAGCTTACGAAGAGACTCAAGCCAAAAAAGCACTCAACCAATTTTACACATGATCAGTTTACATGTCATGGTTAATACTACTGATTACAATGACGTCCTGAGATGTCTTTAATAGAAAGCCTGCGTAGACTTGAGTTCCAATAAGGGAATTTGATCCAGATGAGGGACCGAAAACTGGGACATCTTGGTGCCTTTTAAATCTCTAAAGTCCCTTAACTCTGTCACAGAGCAATAGTTTATCTCTGGCCCCCAGTTTACACAAACTATCACCGAACTCTTTGATAAACTATTTTTAAGTCATTTTTCAGGCAAAATGCCCAAATTGTGAAGATGTTGTGCTTTTGTCTTTATCTAATGGTAAACTGAATATTTGACTATCAGGCGAAACTAAAGCATTTTGAGGATGGTGGTCACTTTTCAGTAGTTTTACTGTTACAGACTGGTTATCTAAAAATAATCATTTGTTGCAGTCCTACAAAGATGCATATTATTTTGGCCAGGATAATTGTGACATGAAATTTTCCCATCTTCCCATGCCTAGTTGTAACAAGCGTCTATTGATTTCCACCATAAGGTGACGTCACGTGATTTTTTTGACCGAGAGCCGTACAATTGATCTTTGTATCAGAAATCATTGTTTGTTTAAATCATAATCACATAACTATAACAAGTCCAGTTTGAAAACTTGGTATGTCATTATGTGTTCCCCGAATATTGTTTTGAAGTCACTAAAAAGCCCCTTTGTAGTAAAAATCCACTTTCACTCAAAAGCTGCTGGTTGACAGTTAATTATTAGATATCAGCATGGCTTTGATGCAGTTTTCAATATCTTGCAGCAGCATTGTCTTGTTATCAAATTATAAATGACACAAATGTTGGTTAATCAAAATGTTTTATTCACAAACCCTAAACAATGAGTCAGGTTTAGCGTTTTCCACCGACCCGGGGTGCGCTGATCTTCATGGGCTTAGCGATCTTGGGTTTCTGTGCTGTCTTGGCAGACGTCTACAGAAGGAGAAATATGTTAATAGTCTGGTGAATACTGCAGACCTTTTAACTAAACAAACCTCTCTGACAGTGTACACTTCAGTCTTTTGTGATGACAGTTTATTAAAAAAAAAAAGAAAAAAAAAGGGGGTTTTATTTACAACTGGCACAAATTGTACTCTTAACTAGAATAGGGACAACTAGGGTGAAGGGACAACTATAAAATACTGATGTTCATTCCAAGCAAAAATACTATTCAAAAATCACAGGGAATTATCTGGTTATTATTTGAACGCCAACACTGTGGATTAAGAGTTTATTTCAACCACACTGTTGGATCAGCAGAAGAGTTGGGTGGAAAAACAAACCATGATAGTTTTGTTGAGTTTTATTTTGTTTCTGTCGGGTTTGAATGAAGATATGTTCCGCTGCTCGAACAGCTGATCTACCTGCTGAAACTTAGGGCGGAGCACCGCACACCCCTGTGCTGACAGAAAAGGGCCGAACTGAACACGCCACAGTAGTGACGTTACTAGTGGGCAGTGCCCATAACGGTTAATACGAGGGAAACATATAGTATGTTTTAAGACAAGACAAACTGTCACTTAAACTATTTGATTTTTACTACTTAACGACTACTCGAATAATGGAAAATCATGACCTATCCCTACTGTAAAACAAAACACTGCTACTTTTGTACAACTTGACGTCTTACCTTTGCACTCGGGGCAGCGGGCTTCTTGGCTGCCTGCTTTGCCTTCTTGGCCTCCTTGGCAGCTCTGACAAGGAAAAATAAGAAAATCAGCCAAACTAAACAAGTAGTAGACAATATGGATAAAATACACAGTCATCTTCATGCTATCATGTAATCATATTTTGACAAAACCATACCCGAAAAAAAGAATCAAGAAACTATTAATGGATAAAATAACCACAGTGATGTGTCACACTGATGCAGATGTTTTATAAAAAATCCTTATAGCCATACAGCAGTCCTGCTCATTGATATGCATGAGTGCTTAATACACCTGAAAAGATATGTAGTATTATGTACCTTGTCCAACCATAAAATCCATCAGTGTTTGACTGACTCAGGATGATTCAAGAGCAACCAAAAAAAACGATAAAAAAAAAAAAAAAAAAAAAAAAAAAAAAAAAAGATCCAAAATCAAGACATGGTTGTGTTTGTGTCCCCACCTGATGGCCTGCTCCCTCTGGGCCTTGCGGACCTCGGGTTTCTGGTTCCTCTTGGCCATGATCTCAGCCAGGGAGGCCCCAGTGATGGCCCTCTGGAATTTCACTGCACGGCGGGTACGCTTCTTTGCCACCTCTTCCTGTTGAAGACGCATGATGAAGAAACCTTAGTTTATTTGTAGCACAATATGCTCTACAGACCCACATCAGCACCATGTCTAACCCTGCCCAACCTCCATTCACTGAACAAGAATGATAGAGTATCCTCAATAATCAGTAGTTACATCATGATTATTTTGTCATATGAAAAAATGTGGTGTTGAATTAGTATTGCTACCGATAGAGTAAAACTATCAACTGAACCACATTTATGGATGAAACTTTACAAAGACATGAACTGCAGTCTACAGTATCACAGATAAAGTTGCAATCGTTACAAAAGTTGTGACCCTTTCTTTAAAAAGCCAAGTCCAACTACAATTTTTCCAAATACAACTTTAAATTGGCAAATTCATCCCCAGATGGGTGCAACCTGATCAGCATTCCTCGATAGCAGCATACTGTAGAGTATGTCTCCACATTATTCATTGAAGGAAAAAAAAAAAAGTTAAATGTTGACTTTCACTGCCCCCTTTATTAACTTAGCAGGTTGCAATCACAACTAAACTTTCTGGTACAATATGCTGACTTCTCCCCATCTAAGCAAGCTACAAAAATGATGATGACTGAGCAAGTTATCATGGTGCAAATGAGTGGATACTAATGTAGTAGTGGATGACTTTTAAACCAGCTTAAGCCTTAAAATGCTGGTACTGCACAAGTACTAGCTGTAATAGAATCATACAGTTACAGGTGAGAAGTATTGTAGCCTGTAGGAGAGTTTGGAGGCTGGCCCGTGGTGAGATGTCAAAGACGTCAAGGACCAGTACTATGATCTCCAGTTGCTCTATGGCTGCAGGTGTGGAGTGAGCACTGCTGCCCAGCCTGCAAAACACAGTCAGGCAACAGCACATAACACAGACTTGCACTGTGCACACCGTCCACCTGCAGCCAAACTAATGTGTGTAAATGAGTGGGAACTTGTATTGATGTACAGATCCATTAATGTGGTTTTGTAAAGCCAAAACCAATCCGTGATGTATTATCCACTATGGTGGTATGTTAGCCAGTGCTTTTACACACTGGTAAAAATTGCATTATATGCAATGGAGTAGTTGAACACAATCATGATAGTTTTGCCATTTTGACAGCTGTAATAGCCAACATCATAATAAGCACATTCTGCAAAACAGAAGCTTAGATGCCAGATTCACAATAAGTCAAATACCAGCACCAATAATTGATGGAGCAACAAATACTATATTTAAAGCAGATATTAGTCGCTTTATCCACAGTACAGCAATTAAGAGTTAAAGCCCATCACAACACCTGGACCTGGTTACTCTAAACACAGACAGTACAGCCTGTTTACTTACAGACTGGCCCTTCTTGTGCTTGCGCCTGTACAGCACAGTCCAGTTGATCTGTCTGGGGTTCCTCTTGGCCAGGAAGGCAGACTCACACTTGGCGTTCAGAAACTGGAACACCTAACGAAGACAGGACATCGCATCGGATCAGGATTTACACACCCCTACATAACAGACACACATTTACTCTGTAATGTGCAGCAAATAGAGATTTTAGACATGTGGATCACCATTATTTTGTAACATCACTGACAGGTGTAAGTATTACATCTACAGTCACACATTGTACTCTGGCATTGGTAGCAGAAAGTAGTGTATGTACCATTTACAATGCTTTTGTTCCATTGAGGGAATTTTTGAGAGCACTTTGTAATACATTTGTAATACATTCAATATTATAACATTAATAACAGTACAATGTCAATAAAGTTAAATACATATTATAAACAGGAAGTGTTTTAAACACACTGGAAAAAAATGGGAAAAGCAAAGAAGCTATTTTAAGCTATTTTAACATTTTAATGAACAATGAAGACCTGTCTCCTCTTCTGACACAATGTAGATCTCAAGCCAATCAATTAAAGCGACTCTGACTACACACAATGTCTAACACCAGAGAAAGTACAATATGTTGTTTAGTTGCAACTTGCGGTGCTACCAGTTTACGCTAGCAGCCAATGCTAACGAGTGTCATAGCATTCAATGGAGCCGACCAAAGCCGACTGGGCCTATTCCAAATACCACTGTTTGTTATTAACACGTATATTAGGCGACAAAGGCAACAAAAACTAAATTTAGTCCATAAATTATACTTCACATCTTATATACAGCCAGTGCAGCTGGAAACCAGTGTCGGGTGGAATTGCTAACGTTACCTTTCCGTCTATCCTGGCGTATCGGCGGCCATGGCCGGGGTATATTTTATACCCGCTGAAACTGCACAACTCGACCCTGAAAATGACAAATATAAGGCATCACTAAAAGAAAATGATTCACATTTGCTCTTAACGTAGATAGCATCGCTTGATGGTTTATTTAAGTGTTAAGATGGCATTTGATAGTATTCTGTACACTCACTTCATGATGGCTACGAGAGGGCACAAAACCGGAAAGAAAGATGACGGATGCGGAAACGGAATTCTGAGACTACAAATCGATATTTATGAACTAATATACAGTAAATATGTTTTAATTTAGTTGAAGTGGTGTTGATACTCTACATATAACATACAGATATAAATTATTTTTGCTATTGTAAAAAAAATGTTTACTCAAATTAATACTACGCAAGGTTGACGTCACAATCTGACGGTTGCCTACCGAGCGTATCAGCAAGCGGGAAAACAATACCTAACTTTCTGGTTTAAAATAAAATTATACTAAAAATATGACTCATGTAACCTAAAAAAATGAAGTGGAAAAATAGTTGAGATCGCTTTTTTTTCATTAATGTTATTGGCTAGTTTCTTTCATTTTTTTCTTTATCACAAGCAGGCTGGCGGTAGGAAATGACGATAATTGTAGTTTTTTTGAAGTCACAAAGACTCCGCTCCGCAACGAGCGAGACAACCCGTTTAAACTACGTTTCCCAGAACCTTCTTGGTTAAACCGTTTGACAAGCGACAAACGCTTGTCTTTCACATCAGTCTGCAGCTAGTATATTAGAGTTGTTAGCTAACATCAGGTGTTGCCGGAGGCAGCAGGATGGGTGTATCCGATATACAGTTCGATGCAAATGCAGGTAAGTGGCTCTATATTAGTTTTTGGTCAGACGGACAGGGAAGAATCCATTTTTGTAGCCGTTGTATGTTTATTACCGGCTAGCTAACGTTAGCTAGCATGTATCATACCAGCTAGCTAACGTTATTAACATTAAATGTGTCAGAGGATGCAGATCAAAACATCATGTGTTAATCCTCTGGCGTTTGAATTATAAATTACCTCGTAGAAGCCTTAGGTTGTCTTTTAGTCTCTATACAAGCTAAGCTTCCAAATCACCTTCAAACTCCATGCCCCTAGTTTATAAGACAGGTTTCCTGTCACTTATTTGACTTCTCAAGCAGCCTAACTCGAGATAATCTTGATCACAGTAAACTGACCTTTTATGTGTAAATAAATGGGCATCTACCCCCAGCTTTACTGTATGTGTATACTGCTTGTATGCTTTAAGCTGTTGTGTGATATGTAGCTATGGTGATTAGCAAAAAAACAGTTGTGTGGTTTTTCCTGTCTGTTTAACTCCACCCTTCATGGCTTCTACAAGGACCTGTGGTGGATCTTTCAGCCCGGGGTATGCAAAAGCTGGATCCGAGTTTCACCTGTTCCGAGGACACTCACACTCTCATCCTGGATCGTAACCACATAATGAAACTGGACCATCTGGAAAGGAGCCCAGGCCTTCAGCAGGTAGTTAAACCCTTTGAGCTCAGTTTTCCCTCTTACTATTTACAGGCTTATGGTATAGTCACTGATGACTCTTGCTGATTCATTCCCTTTTGATAAATCTTTGTCTTTTCCCCTTTAGCTATCTGTAGCCAGTAACCGTCTGGTGCGAATGATGGGTGTGTCTCGGCTAACAGAATTGACAGTCCTCAATCTTCCCAATAACAGTATTGGATACATCGAGGGGCTCAGAGATCTGCCACACCTCAAATGGCTCAACCTGTCTGGGAACAATATTAAAGTGAGGAGAGGACAGATTCTCACATACTTTACTGATAAATCATAGCGCATTTATTTGCAAAAAAACGTTGTTGCATAGATTAAACCATTAATTTTAACTCGTGTTAATATGCTGACCACCTTTACACTCGCTTATACAGGTCATTGAGCAACTTAACAACTGTGTTTCCCTTCAACACTTGGATCTGTCTGACAATAACATATCTACCATTGGTGATGTGACTAAACTGGTGGCATTAAAGGTGAGTGCTGACTGGAGCCCCTGGGGTCAAAAGTGAGCCTAAACAAAAAGAAATGACTATTTAATAATGTACTGTTATTGTGTCAGTTGTCATTTATGTATCTTTGATGACTTTCTGGTAATTTTGCAGACACTGTTACTCCATGGAAACAGCATTACAACACTTCGTACTGTTCCTGCTCACCTACCCGCCCATTTATCCATTCTCTCCCTGGCAGAAAATGAGATAAGGGATCTTAATGAAGTAATTATCTTCTCTCTTACTTTATACAGCAGCAGTGATCTCCATTTAAATTATATAGAGGCTAATTATAATTGGCTGACCTTCTTCTGATTATTCCATAGGCATCATACCTGGCACCTCTCCATGAACTGGAGCAGCTATCTATTATGAGCAACCCTTGCGTTATGGCAACCCCTACATTGCCGGGTTTTGATTATCGGCCGTATGTCATGAGTTGGTGTTTGAGCCTAAAGGTCTTGGACGGCTATGTAGTGTCACAGAAAGAAGGGTACGTACATTCCTATGCTGTTAAAATATGCTAGATAAGATTAATACAGGGATACTATACAAATGTTTGAATCTGTTATTTTATTGTGTATACTTGTCACAATTTCAGTCTCAAAGCAGAGTGGCTCTACAGTCAGGGAAAGGGACGTTCATATCGACCAGGTCAGCATGTTCAGCTGGTTCAGTACCTGGCCACTGTTTGTCCTCTGACATCATCACCAGCCCTGGAGACGGCAGAGGATGCCAAACTGGAGAAGATCCTCAGCAAGCAGAGGTATAAATCTGAAATTACGCAGCACGGCTACACAACATGAAGCTTAAAAATCATGACAACACAGAGACGCCAAAGACTATCATCCAATACTCACTTCATGGCCATGGTAACCCTGCCATGCATTCCTCTTAATTAATGGAAAATATTCACTTGACTAACCTCATGTTTGTACTGATGTTTTTGTCTCTCAGGTTTCACCAAAGGCAGCTATTAGAGGAAACCAGAGGAGGCTGTCCCAGCCTGCCCCGTCCAACTCAGCTAGATGTGGAGAGGCACAGTCCTTCCCATCCCATCCCACAGGGGGGAGCCAGAGAGGTCAAACAAATCAGCGCACCTACACCAGCTGCTGCTCCATCGGTCCGGGAGACAGGTAGGATCCTTTGTCTCTCTAAGTACTGTAGATGTGATGCAGACCTTTCTTTTTCACAATTTGTACTCTTTGGTGTACTTACTTTTGTAGAGCCAGTCGTACAGTTTAACACCTGGATGAGCTGTGATTCTTCCCACCCATCACTGCCGGTGGTTCACAGCCCAAGGCTCAGAGAGGAGCACATTTATTTGGAGGATGTGCAGACAGATGAGGAGAAACTCAACGGCAGCATGCTCTCCTCAGAGTCCACTTTCCTCCCCTTCACATCCAATCTAGAGCCACAAACAACCCACTCAGACAGCGAGGACGAGACAGAGACATTTGAGCCTGATTCCCTGGCTCCAAAGCGGCCAGCACAGCCCAAAAAGCACAGCACAAACAAGACACACCATTCACCCCCAGCGGATAAGCAAGTGAGGGGGCTTGAAGAGGAAGTTATTTCTGGTGAAACCACAACAGCTGAATCACTAGGTGTCAGAGTTAGCACACCACAAAATAATGTGAAAGCATCGTCTGACTCTGGTAAAGCAGAAATGAAAGAAGCCCCCAAGCAGGAAAAAGTTGGTATGTGTGCTAGTAAATCAAGTGTGATGGAAGCAGACAGGGCAGCAGTCAAAATACAGTCATGGTGGAGGGGACAGCACACACGGTGTTGTCACCCCATGGCCAGAGAGGT
The DNA here is from genome assembly GCA_947000775.1 of Pterois miles. Classification (NCBI taxonomy): domain Eukaryota; kingdom Metazoa; phylum Chordata; class Actinopteri; order Perciformes; family Scorpaenidae; genus Pterois; species Pterois miles. The sequence continues at coordinate 8,719,922 of CAMQGK010000637.1, read as the reverse complement.
GCGTAGTGAAATCCGTCTGCGAAGGATGCAAGAACACATCCTCCACCTGTCGGGGAAGTTGGACAGGTAAGTGACTGACCATCAGCATTGCTGATTTTTACTTGTACTATGGTATGAGAATGGTTGTACTTGAACAAATATTAGATATGGTTGTGGATATATAAATGTATATTTACAAATATTGCTAAAAATGGGGTTTTTATTTGCAGGATGCAGCAGCGGTATGAAGAGGAGAGGTTGCAAAGGCTGGTTCAGGAGGAAGCTGTAAAGTTTATGTGGAAAGAGGTCAGTGGTTGAAGTTATCATTTATCATGGCAATCCCTCTCATAGTAGTAGAGACATTTCAGTGTAGACCAAGTGGTGGGATGACCAATTAAACAATTGATAGACTGACTTTACCATCATGCTTTAAGATGATGCATCTTAAAGTTGTATGTCATTGGCTGCCTCATTATTTTAAGACATTTCCTGTGTTCTCCTCGTAGCTGCAGTCTATGCAGCAGTGGAAGCAGTCTGTGGAGCAGCAGCTGGCTAGCATTAGTAAGGCTCTCACCCCGGCTCAGATCTCAGCTCCTGGACTATGTGTGGCCGTTCCGCCTGTTGCTTCCAGCACGACGAACCCACCCAGCACAGACGTCTCGTTCCCAGACTCCGGCTTCCAGTCAACAAGCGATCAGCAGGCAGCGGCGCAGGAGGACAGCTTCCTGAGCAGCGGGACAGCAGACTCTCTGAAGACGGTGCGAGCGCTTAGCCCCCTTCACAGCGGCTTTGCCGGCATCAGCGACGGTGTGGACAGCGCAGACTGCAGCCTGCTGGAGCAGTACCTCTCCTCTGTACAGCAGAGGGAGGAGGAGGCTGAGGAGGTGATCAGTGATAGAACAGAAACACCACAACCCTCCTCACCTGTATCACCCAACAAAACAGCACAGTCCAACTCCCCTCCGCAGAAGGCTGCAGACAACCAGTCAGAAATGCAAAGAACGGGGGAAACTGCTCCTGGCCCTGTCTGAGAGTCTACACCCAACCGAAACATGTACAGAAATGCAGAGTGTATGTAAATTGGCACTGACTGTCACTCACCTTGATTACTGACCCACATCTCAAATAACAATGCACTTAGTTTCCTTTGTTTATCAAGACTGATCCCAGGACAGGCTTGAAAACAACTCCTTACTGTGATTGTAACTCTAAGTTTTTTTATGCTCCACTACTTGGATCTGTTCTATTTAAGATTTTTTTCTCTCTGTGTAAAGGCAATGATTGTGATGTAGCTTCAGAACATAATCAATAACTTGAAAGCTATCATTTTATGATGAAAACAAATACTGAGTAGATTGCTACCTCTACTGATTAAAAGACCAGATATGGTATTCTCTTTATCAATATCCACTCTATTAAATACATGTGATAAACTACTATTAATTGGATTAGGAGGAGATGTGTGGAGCGTAGTTCACTTGTAACCACAGATATATACTATACATGAAACACCAAGCTTACTATACATTATCACATTTAATAGCTCAACTGTTGTTTTTAGGGATGCATCAATCTGACTTTTTCAGTCCCGATACTGATACTGATACCTGGGCTTTGGCTGTCGGCCGATACCAAGTACCGATCTGATAACAGTGTTTAATTAATAATCTGTTTGCCTCACTGTGTGGAAGTGACTGGGATCACTCTGTTATGTGTACGGCAACATCAAGCTTGACTTAAGCATTGCTTTCCACAGTTTATAAAGCAGAATGTGACAAATGAATATATAGATCTGAATTTATTAGATTAAAATAAATTGTACAGCAACTTGGTAAAAAAAACATATTTAAATTAACAGGATTTACAATTCAAGTGTAAATCTGTGTAATGCAGCAACAAATTGCTCAAAACATAAACAGGAAATAAAATGACAGTATATAATGTATATGGTATATAAAGATAGCTGAATAGATCGGCCCTATCAGTGATGCCCGATCAAGATTTGAGTCAGTATTGACCTAATATCCGATCCAGTATCGGTGCATCCCTGTTTTTTTTTTGTTTTTAATCAAATTAAATCACATCTCTTGGGAATGTTGTAGCGTTTTTATCTTCTTGAAAACATGTAAATAAATCTGCAGTTACTATTTTCCAACCACTGTTATTTGCTTTCGTATTATGATGAAATGATCGATCACACCTGCTTTTCATCCTGTGACCAGTCACAGTTTCTCCTGTAAAGAAGGTGTAATGACAAAATAAAGATAGAAAAAGCCTGATGTTAAGTATAAGTTTAAAGTACTATAAAATGGAAATACTCAAGGGAAGTACAAGTAGCTCAAAGATGTGTTTAAGTACAATACATGAGCAAATGTACTAGTTATTTTCATGTACTTTCCAAACTGTTGCCAGGTCAGTACAACATAATACTGTAGACTATGTGAGCCAAGTCAACTGAATAGTAAAATAGTGAAAATCAGATACCTGTACTGCTGTTATTGCTATTTATTTTTGATGTATTTTTCCATGTGGAGTAAATAACTGGCCACCAGAGGGCGCAGCCAGCAAGACCGATCCACCCATAAACCCACCACCCCGCCCCGCCAGCCCGTCCTCCTCCTCCACCATGATCACTGGGAGCTCCGGGTACCAGGACGCTCCGCCGGTCTACTACACCGTCTCCGATGTGCCAACCAGTCCGCTGCTGGCTCCTCTCCTCCGGCCGGACTCATCACCCTCCTCCGGCGGTCCGGCGGTCCTACATCGAGCGTATCAGTCGACGTAATGGGTGAGTAGTGGGGAGCAGTACAGGGCTGCATCACGTTAGCTCACATGGATGTATTAATGGCATTAGATATGTGCCGGAATCTGTACTGACTAACGTTATTATCACCATATTAGTATCCCTCTTTGTCTTTGTCGTGTCCGGTACAGCCGCTCCTGTGACACAAGCACCTGAATCTACTGATGTCTCAAGATGGAAGATGTTTACAGTCCTGATCAGAGCCATTTTTAAAAGTAACAAGCAGCAATAGGCCCCGCACAGGCTGCTTAATCTGCCCGTTTAAACCTGGAGTAAACGTGGATAAGCTGAGCAGCAGGCACCTTGATCTGGACTAGTCTTTGTGGATGAATAAGGTTTGAACTACAGCCGAATAATCAATAGCACAAACGACGGATACGAAGCTGCATTTTTTTTTTGTAAAAAGAAAGAAAATCACTGGTGGCAGCTTGTCAAATATAAATATTTGCTGTTTAAAACATCAAACATGAGTTCCATTCATTCCAGTCGGGTTTCCCTTCCCCCCTTTTGGGTGGTTCTTGCAGTCAACAGCATTTGTTGTGGTCCCTTTAGGACACAGAGACGCTGATTTCATCTCGTGGTCTCATAAACAAAGTCTCCTGACTTGCACATTCAGGACAAACAGTAGGTCTCCCCGTTAACACTTCCTGTGTATTTAGCCCTGTGGTTGTGTTGTGGTCTATTTCTGATCAGGCTGTCTGAGGCAAAAATAATAACAGGGGCACCAGCACACAAAGTTTTCTAGCATGAAGGGAAGCCTCATAGAGCTGTATTGTGTTTTCTCCACTGGAAGGGCACCCTAGAGGTCACCTTATCATGCTTTCCTTAGTGGAGGGCACCCTAGAGGGCACAATAAAACATTTTCTCTTCTCTAAGGGCAACCCAGAGGGCACTTCATTGTGCTTTCCTTACTGACCGAGTATCCAAGAGGGCTCGTAAAAACATTTTCTCCCCTGGAAGGGCACCCTAGAGGTCATCTTTTGCTTTCTTTACTGGACGGCCAGCATAGAGGGCACATTACAGCATTTTCTCTTCATCTAATCAGGTTTTCTCCACCCTAGAGGTCATTTTATCATGTTTTCTATGCTGGATGGGCCCCCTCGAGGGCACATTTAAACATTTTCTCCACTGGAACGGCACCCAAGATCTTTTATCTACTACAGAGGCATCCAAGAGGACGCTTTTGCTGCGTTTCTTTTGAATATGGGGGTCAAGGGGGCCGGTCCAATGCTTCTGATGACGTGGCACTAACAGCAGAGCGTCCAGCCACTTCAAGCCTGTTGTTTGCATGGCTTCTGTTAGCCTTGCATTAATTTTGCAATAAATGATCTCTACCTGAGCTATGGGGGTGACAGGGAATGTGCAGTATTCTCCAAAATGTATCCCAAGTAACTCCAAGCGGATGGAATTGCAAACAAGCGATGCTCTATGACTTCTCGCTTTAGGAAGAGGATGTTTTGCAAGTCTGTTTTGCATCCATCATGCAGGAAGCTCTGCTCAACTGACGTCACCAAACCACTGTGCATCACTCACAGCGACTGCCAGCTCTAAAGGAGGGGAAGCATGTGGATCTGTAGCCAGTGTAAATTGTTCAACCAAAGTGTAATATGGGTCTGATGCAAGCAGGACGAGCATCCATTTTGTGTTATATGAGTAGTATAGTAGTTAGAGCAGTCTCTTCATAGGCTCCACCGTCACATGATCGAAGGGGGGTGAGACAGCAAATGTGAGGAATCAAGCGAAGCAAAACAGTTGTTGTTTCTCTACTGGACCAAAGTACATATGAGTGGGCAAAGATATCGAAGAGAAGGGCAGATGCGGCAGTGCATCACAAAATGAAGAGCGCCATCACTGTCAGCCTGGAAGACAGATGATCAGATTGTACAGTTGATTTATGCTGCAACAAGTGAGCAGAAAATTTGAAACAAATTTTTATCAGGAAGCTGTAAATATTTTTTACACCAGCCAAGTCTGCTGGTGTGTCTGATGTGTGGTGGTGGAAAGAAGGTTTTTTAGCTCCCTGTCAACTAAATTACCAGTAAAAGGCTCCTCACACATTTATGCATCAGTATTAACACATTTATCGTTTATAATTACAATGATGATATTTTTCTTATGTAAATTAGCAATACATTTACTTGTGATCGAGTATTTTTACGGTGCATTACCACATCAGTGTATACACTAGTGGAACACCGTAACCCTCATGTCCAAACCAACAATGAATCCCTTTTCCACAGATGGACATTTAGAGCCTGTTCATTCAACCAGTCATCAGGTATAAATATACAACCTCTGTCCTTAGCAAAAATGTGCTAGAGGGGAAAACAATCACATAAAAATGACCAAGAATAACCAAAAAGCACCGCAGCAGAATAAAGACGTAAAGACAATATGATAATAGAAGAATCTTCCTCGTTGACAGAGTTCCTTCGCCGGCATCAGTCGCTGCGGATGAAATGACGCCATCATCGCCGGTGTGACAACGGAGAGCAAAACGGGCCTGTTCATGGGAGACAGAAGGAGGTCGCCATGTGCCGAAATCTGTCCAAGTATGCCCTCGTCTTCCTCTTCCTAGCCCTGTCTGGCCTCATCTTCCTGCTGCGCAACATCCACACTGTGGAGGTGAGGAGAGAAGTGGGCTTCCTCAGTTTCCTTGAAAGGAAAATGGATTTACCGTTTTATCTTTTAACAGCATGTTGTGTATCTTTTTGATAATACTGCAGCTTATGGGGACAGTTATATGACAAAAATATAGGAGTGGAAATATGTTACTAATAACGCCACTGTTTATAGAAGTCATTTTCACCACAGGCGTATAGTATATGGTGACACAGTCCTCTTATTATAGGTCAAACCTGAGGTAGCTGGGTTAAACATGCTACAAAATTTAGCCGTTTTATTTAAAGTTTTCTGCAAGTCATAGTTTGATGGTCCCATCTCCTGCAGCACTTCTTAACTCTCCTGTCTTTATCTTTAGAACTGGAACTGCCACACTATTTCAGCCCTCTACCAGCTCCAGAGCAGGATCCAGTCGTCCTTCTTCCCAGTGAACCTCCCCACTTACCATCCCAACCGCACCTTCTGTGCCCATCTGGGCCAGAAACCCTACCCTGAAGATGAGCTGGAAGAGCACTACCTGTTGGACTCTATCGCGTGGCCCGGGCCTCCGCCTCACTCTACGCCGACCGCCCTGCGCCAGACGAGCGACCCAGTGCACAGCCTGTTCGCCATCCTTCCCGCTAAGGGAGGGAGGGAATGGCACGTGGGCGACCAGCTGGAGGCCCTTGTCCAAATGCACGACTTCCAGGGCCGTCCCAAGCGTTACGGTGGGGATTTCCTTTTGGCCCGACTGCACACCCCAGAGCTTGGAGCAGGTGTGGCAGGTAAAGTGCTGGACCACAGGAATGGATTTTATTCTGCGATGTTCCCACTCCTCTGGGAGGGGTCTGCACAGGTGGAGATTACGCTGGTGCACTCCAGCGAGGCCGTCACTGTGCTGCGACGGTTGAGGGAAGAACGGCCCGATCGAGTGTTTTTCAAGAGTCTGTTCCGCATGGGCTTCCTGTCTGAAACTACTGTGTGCAACATGTGCCTGCCCGCTGACCAGCAGCCTCTGTGCAACTACACAGACCTTTACACAGGGGAACCCTGGTACTGCTACAAGCCTAAGATGCTCAGCTGTGACACCAGAATCAACCACGCCAAAGGAGGCTACCTGAAACACCTCATCTCCAACAAAGAAGCATTGCTCTTCCAGAGGTTTGCACTATTACATGTCAGAATATGACACTTACATTTGTGTTGTACTAAAGGCTAAGTCAGATATTATTCTCTAGACCAAAACCAAAGAAATATTTCATTTCACTGGCAGGTGTTAGCCTATTATAGGTTATTTCTCTGTGCCATAGACCTCCAAAATCTTAACGGAGACACAGTGTAGCACTGGGTAACATTGTCTGTTATTACAATGAACGTGGACACTGTAGTTTATTTTGAGTTGTTCCCAAATACACCGTACTGATGCAGGAAATTACCCTTAAAAAAAAACATTAAAGGTGCAGTGTGTAGGATCTGGAGGCATCTAGCAGCTGTCGCAGATTGCAACCAAATGAAATTATTGAAAACTACGGTGACTGAAAAAGGTGAAAACATGAATGGGTCTATCTAGAGCCAGTGTTTAGTTTGTCCGTTCTGGGCTACTGTAGAAACATGGCAGCCGGCTCCGAGAGCAGAGGACCTGCTCCGTATGTAGGCATAAACAGCTCATTCTAAGGTAATGAAAACACAATAATTTTTATTTTCAGGTGATTAAACACGAAAGAAAGAAACATACTTTATTCAATTTCTGCCAGTAGATCCCCCTAAATGCTACACACTGTTCCTTTAATGACCTTTTTTTAAAGAATTACTTTTTCAGGAGGAACTGGGGAGGTTGGAAAGGTGGACTAACACACTATTGATTTTGGTCTTGTTTTTGTGGGATTTGTTGACGGCAACAAAAATATCACCAGAGTATCACCAGACTTTAACATTGTGTTTCATGGTAACACTGATCAACTCTGTTTATTTTATCGTAGTGGTGTAAACATTAAAGTTCGCATACATGCTTCAGGACCCGACAGAATCAATGTGCTGCCTCCCAGGAAAGGTACAGTATACCAACACAGCAGCACTTGTGCATCATGTTTGATTTATTCCATTGATTTAATTTTGTCTGCAACATTTCTCGCCTTGTATCAGATGTCGAGGTAGAAAGCAGCAGCGTAAAACCAGAACCTAAGCTTGCACCATCTGGATATTACTACGAGGACTCGTGGAGGCCGTTAAATGGCGTCACAATGCGCCGGTTCAATGAATCATCTGCTATCACTCAGTGTTTGAGGAACAAAGTGATCAACATGTACGGAGACTCCACTGTCAGGCAGTGGTTTGAGTACCTCATTGCTTTAGTACCAGGTGAGTTGATGTCTTTGTGTCTCATCTTTTATTTTTACACTCTGCATTTTGCCTCTGCAACTTCCCTTTATTCCACCTTCCCCAGGATTAAAGGAGTTCAACCTGCACAGTCCTAAAAACGTCGGGCCTTTCATGGCGGTGGACAGCGTCCACAACATTCTCTTGAAGTACCGCTGCCATGGCCCGCCCATCCGCTTCTCCACCGTCATGTCCAGTGAGTTGCGATACGTTTCAAACGAGCTGGACGGCCTCTCTGGGGGTCCCAACACTGTCGTGGTCCTCAGCATTTGGGCCCATTTCAGCACCTTCCCCGTAGAGGTGTACATACGGCGGCTCCAGCACATTAGGCGGTCGCTGATGAGACTTCTGGACCGAGCGCCGGGGACCATCGTTGTGATCCGCTCGGGCAACCTCCAAGCCCTGGACCAAGAGGTGAGCCTGTACAACAGCGACTGGTACTCCCTGCAGCTCGACGAGGTGCTCAGGTCCATGTTCAAAGGTCTGAACGTGCTGCTGGTGGACGCCTGGCAAATGAGTTTAGCCCACCACCTTCCTCACGCCCTCCATCCACCTCCAGTCATCGTCAAGAACATGATAGACATGCTTTTGTCGTATGTTTGCCCAGAGAAGAAAAAGAGCCAACTGATATAAAAGAAAAGTGACGATTATGTACTATTATGGACGTTTACTATGTGAATCCATCAACCAGTACTTCAGTGTCCAAGCGTTAAAGTGTTCTCCAAAGCTACACACCCTTTAAATACTGTCTCCACTGAGAGACTTGCCTGACTTCTAGTGCTGATCTCTGTTTACTTACCTGTAATATTTAATTTTGAATCCCACAAAACTAATTTTACTCAGAAAATACCAAAGACTTGGCACAGTGATTGTTATTTCCCATTTGCTTTTGTTAGCAAAGTGGTTTATTTATATTTTCTGTCTAATCCTGTTTGTCCATGACGAAGATCAGAGACTGACTATTAATAAGAGACTTAGTGTCATAAGTTATAGGAGCAGAGTTGCTGTCATGTTTGCCAGTATTTGCTTGTCAAACGTGCGCTTTTCTAACTAATCCGAGCAGTTCATGACTGTATTTTGTTGTACACAAACCAGTGTTTAGATCAAGCCGTAAAAGGAGGTTTGAGATGGAACCTAACGACATATCTATATAATATTTATATCACTATATGGGGGTATGATAACTGTCAGGATTTAATCAGGATCATAAACTGGTGATGCATCTTTTATCATGTCTTTTCCTGACCTGTGAAGCCTTTGGTACCGTACAATACACCAAACTGTTTCAATGGCAGCATTCAGTCACTGAACAGTCTCAGTAGCTCCGCTTTCTCGTGTGTTCAATTTAATTTTCTTTTCTGTATTTAACAGGGAAGAGTCTTATGCTTATTTTAAGGTGCATATTTGTATTTTGGGTTTACTTGCTTTAATGGTTAAAAAACACTTTATTTTTCTCATACAGGCTGTATTGCAGCACCTCTTTTCACCCAGCTCTGTTTGAGCTCCAGCTCAACTCTAACTAGCTTTATTTGAGGGCCAAACTAGCCGCTAGGCAGGCATTAGGGAGACCGTGTTACATGGAGACATCACCACGTTACAGAAGAAGAGACGGGACTTCAATCGAGGTTTTTCAGATCAGTTTAGGAGCAGTGTTTCTGTGGAGGAGAGTAACCCTCGTTGGTGTGGACTTTGTAACTTTGCAGACCTTTTATATGCACAAAAACTAAACTCTGAAAAAAAAGTTTGGAAATTTGTGTTCAGTGGATTATTTCTCTGTTGTTACAATGCTAATTGGCATTGTATTTTACATAGTTGAACAGTGTGTTCTCCTGTTGGTATTGAGTCTTGTTTTGAGCTCCAGGTGCTGCCAGTTTGGCACTTGATTGGCTCCACTGATTGGTAGCAAATCATCTGATGCCAAAATCATGTCAGAGAAGGGATGAGTTTTGTTATGAAACAAAATTTTGAACAAAGCTATGCAGGTTTTGAAAAAACAGACTTTTCAGAATGAATCGGATCACTTTGTGATCCTGTGGTCTTGTCTTGTGGTGCCTGATTGGCAGCACCTGGAGCTCAAAACAAGAGTCAACACAACACAAATTTCACTTGAGCGCTACCCACGTAACCAGCTGTGCTGCTCACCCCACAAATGCATGATCCTTACAAGTTGGACATGATTGTGAAGGTAAATAAACAGGCTTTCCAATGACGTAAAATACATTTCTAATTAGCTTTGTAACAACAGAGAAATAATCCACTAAACACAAATTTCCAAACTTTTTTTTTTTTTACTTTTTTTTTTTTCAAGGAAAAAGAAAAAACACAATAGGTCCTCTTTAAGATGAAAATAGCTTTTTCAAACAAGACCTGGCTAAGAAGGCAGCATTAAAGCAGTTAAAACAATAAATGCGAACATTATAAACAGGCTAAGACAACGGTCTCACTACTAAAGAGATAAATGATCCTCTAGATGCTTTGGAGAGCCGTCCCCTCGAAGAAAATAAAAAAAAAAAAAAAAAACTGTAGAGAACTGAGGCAAAATTACCTTCTTATGCTTCTTGCTGGATGCTTGTTTAATCCCCAAGACACCAGTTATTTCAGCTGCTTCCTTCCTCTGTTCCTGCCAGACCATGTGTTGGAAAAAGAGGCTGGATCATACAGCACACCCAACAGCACACCCTAACATAGGGTTAAAACAGGCAATGGCTCCACCAGCAGGGAGCACTACATTCAACACAAACTGGGTAAGCCATGATGAGACAGGAAAGGTTCAGTAATACACTGTTAATGTGAACTTAAAGGGATAATTTGGGTTTTGAAGTTGGGTTGTAAGAGGTAAATATCCATAGTCAGTGTGTTACCAACAGCAGATGACGCTCGGCACGCCCCCCGGTTTGGAGAAACAGAGTTACAGCATGAAAGCAACGTAAAGTGGTGAAAATATTTGAAATGTAGCGTACACTTTAACGGATATTGATTTTTTTAGGTGAGGCTTACTTTTAGGTGGCTAAAACACTTTTTACTGCCGGACCCATCCACAGCAGTAGGCCTACATTGCTTTGCTTCTGTGCCAGTACTCCTTGTTGGCGAACCAACCGGAATCTATGCTAGGTAATAAACGCACTATGGATAAATACTTCATACAACCCCACGTCAAAACATCCAAACTGTCCCTTTAAAATGACAGCATACTTTATCTGCAGCTGCCAAAAAGCAAAATTAGATCAAGGAGATCCCTAAAAACAGCAAAAATGCCACAAATCACTCATATTTTATTGAGAATTTTATTTAAAAAGTTCCACAATCCCTTTAAAAACTTCAAGCATACAAGTCCGTACTAAAGCTGGCAGAGCATCATGTTCTCTAGAAGTAAAAGATACGATACAGTTCATCAGTAACTTTGGCAAAAACACCACAGCAGGCAGAGAGCTCTGTACAAAAGGAAAAACACAGTGTTTTTGTATACAAAAACATCTTGATGGTGACACTAAATCCCAACAATGCCTCCTCTGAACACATGCAAGACGACAGAAGTGCCTCCCATGAAGAATAACGTGTTCTCACTGGGAGGCAGAGATGCAGAAACAGACTATGGAGTGTCTTTAGTCATGTGTGCAGGTTAAAACATGTACGCTGACAGACAGGAGTGTTAAATATGAAGGAGCAGCTACAGAGGTGAGCCACATGTGGCTTCTTTTGCAACCCACAGAAAAAAACTAGAGGTTTTAACTCTGAATATGGAGTGGTGATGTCCTGAGGTCACACAGGAAGAGGCACTGAGTTTCTGCACAATTTTTTTTTTAAGCTTCAAAATGAGTCCTCTGTTGAAGAGGAAGCATTGTGCGTTACTGTGAGCCATTTTATGCACAAGCTCTGATGGGTCTCTCAAAAACTACTGATTACGTCAAAATCTTAGCTGGTAAATCTAGTGAGAGGAGTGTAGTTTTACTTGTAAAGTTGATCATGATATTTGATATGCTGCTGTGCGGCTATATAATATTTCACTCAGACATTCAATCAGGTACAGAGAAGTGATAAAATGTACAGCACTGAAAAAGGAAAATACAACTTGTACGTGACGTTTCATAGTATAGCAGAATAATAGGATATAATAGAGACTTTGTTTGGCATCTAAATTGTAAAGACCACTGTCCGTCTGCAAGAGGAGGGCAGAGACCTACTAACATTTATAAATGAAAGACAGAAACAAACAAAAACAAGCTAAAAGGCGATAACCATTAGCAATGTTTCTGAACAGAGGCAATGCAGAAATTGTACATGACACCACAGCAGCATACTGAGTTTAGAGTTAGGGTCACACGTCCTGGACGTTCATGGCCTCCTGAGGCCAGCTGTATGTGTCCAGAGTGAAGGAGTCATAATCTGGACTGTAGATGTGAGACAGCACAAACGCCTCCTTGTCTTTCGGCTCCGGGTACAGCGAAGCCATGTTGTGTTTGTATGCATAGTTGACAATCTGGCAGAGAAAGACACAGAAGGAAAAGTGGTAAAGGATACACATTTCAAATCAAAATATAATTATATACACTTTTACCCTCAAACTGAATCAGCTTCTGACTATAAATGCGTGATGGGATCAGACATGATTTTCTGCCAACAATCAAACCACATCCACACAGTCCTGATGAAGAAGATAAGCTGTTTATGAGCATTGCACTCTTTATAAATAATAACTAGTACTTGTGAACATACATTTGGGCATCTGGGCTACCTATCAATCCACAAACTGTGAAATAAGACGACAGTTTTTTGTGGGCTGTCTTTATCAGAAGTCATGTGATTCAACAAGCCATTCAGATTTGGCTCCCCTTCCTGTGTCACTCGCAGCCTCATTAGAAAATCTTATCAATCTTATGTTAATATATATATTAATATAACTACTATATATTAAGAAACACGATGACCCACCTTCACTGCGATCTTGAAGGACACCTCTCTTATGGAGTTGAGAGGAGGATAGAGTCTTCCCTCAGCCAGATGCTCCTCTGTTACCATGTCAGCTATCGCCTGAAATATTACAGTGGGTTTGAAATAGAGCGAGAAGTGCAGAAAGAGAGGCCTTAAAATACCATAAAGATGTAAAAGGGAGGAAAATCCTGATTGGTTGAACTTCAGGTGTCACTTGTGACAGAAGTCACGCCCTCATAAATACGTTACTGCATCACGAACACGTGTAGATGTGTGTGAAGACGATACCTCCGCTGTAGTGAGGAAGATGTCGTCAGATATGTGGCGTACTCCACAGGCTATAACGCCCAAAGCGACGCCGGGGAAGACGTAGGCGTTGTTTCCCTGACCGGGGTAGAAGGTGCGTCCGTCAGCCAGCGTCACCTTGTCGAACGGACTTCCACTGGCGAAGATGCCCCGGCCCTGACGAAGAGCAGAGAGGAAGAGGAGGATAAAGAGAAAACAGAAACTGAGAGTCACGTCTGTAGAGATGACAGAAAGATATGTTTGTTCGATTAGAGGTAAACTGGAGTTTGGTTTTGTAATCAGTGGGGTGCTGAAGAGGAACATTTCTGTGACTGCTGTAATGTAGCAGCGTACTGGATGTACTGTAGATGTCAACAGAAAAAGGGTGCATTTACACCGATTACTCTGACAAAAACACCCTTTATTATGAATTTAACAACTACAGCTGAACATGAAAACTGTGAAAAGGTTGCCTTTCTCCTTTTTCACCCCGTTTCCGAACATTAACATTATTTAGTTTGTCAGTTTTATGGGTTCACAGGATGTTGTTGCTCTGCCTGGGACGTTGGTGGTAAACCAGCAGCTCAATCAAGCAAAGTGCAAACAGGTTTGCCTCATTATGTCGTCTTAGCACAGAGGAGCTGCCCACTGTTTGGATGCAGGATAGGTGACACAGTTCTGCAGTAAATGACATTCTCTACATTTGGGATGCTCATTGATATGTGTGGGTGTTCATAGACAGATTGAGATGTCAGCAGTAAAGAGGAGGAGATCTTTTATTAATGGTCTGCTCATTATTCTGTGTTAATTTGGTTGCTTGTTTGGTTTAGCTCGCCCTAAATCCAATTCGCTGGAGTAACGAGGGAGGTGGCAGCTTGTTGTGAGGCTTCTATAGTTTGGTGGATCTTTAGTTAAATTTACTTTTATTGAAATTCTATTTGTTTCAGTAAACTTTGTGTTAATAGAAAGCACTAACCCTAACCCTTATCAACCTGGTTCTTCAACATGCCTGTTTTAAAGTTTTCCAGTGCCAAACCACTTTATCTGCCCTTTATCTCGGGTGGCAGTGCCACACTAATCGCATGTCCACGCTGAGTTTAGTTTCTACATTTAATGTTTTTGGTAGGGCTGTCAAAGTTATCGCAATAATAACAGATTCAAATTCATTTCAACGCCACTAATTTCTTTAACGCATTAATGCAACTTGGGATTTTTAGGTTGTAGTGGCTCAGTTTTTAAGATGTGATGATACTGGGATCATATAAACTAGAAAACAGAAGGAATCCATTGGTACCAACCATGTCATGCTAGCTTGTCATTAAAGGGGTTTCAAAGTCGTCAAAGTCTTGACCTCTGACCTCAAGATTTGTGAATATAAATGGGATCTCTGGGTACCCACCAGTCTCCCCTTTACAGACATGCCCACTTTATGTTAATCACATGTAGTTTGGATCAAGTCATAGTCAAGTCAGCACACTGACAGCTGTTGTTGCCTGTTGGGCTGCAGTTTGCCATGTTATGATTTGACCCTATTTTTATGCTAAATGCAGAACCTGTGAGGGTTTCTGGACAATATTTGTCATTGTTTTGTGTTGTTAATTGATTTCCAACAATAATTCAATACATACATTTGCAAAAAGCAAACCTATTTGCCCACTCCCATGTTGATGAGGGTATTAAATACTTGACAAATCTCCCTTTAAGGTACATTTTGAAGAGATAAAAATTGTGTGAGTAATGGCAATTAAAAATCAGAAATCGATTGACAGCCCTAGTTGTCAGGCACTGGTGTCACATTTACTGATGTGCTGGCATATAACAATATAAACCTCATAATGTTTTGTTTTAGTGTAGTATTCCATTGCTGGGACAGAAACATGTCATAAAAAGGAGTAACGTATCAATAAAAGTAGAATAGAAAAGTAAAATAATGCAGAATTTATTTAATAAATGGATTTGAATTGTTGTAAGAGGTGGGTATGATATGCATTTAGAGCTTTTGTTATGTCTCAAGCGTGAACACAATAGCATATTCGTGTGCGAAACACTGAATGTAAACAAAATAATTTTTAATAATACTTCTGATCCATAAGAAACTTCTAAATGCAGCACCTATTATGTACAGTGAGTCTGACAGTTACCTCTGTGAGCTTGTAGCACTGCTCTGCTGTGCATTCAGCCTTGCTGGTGGGATTACTCAGAGCAAAGATGATCGGCCTCTCATTGAAGGACGCCATGTCTTTGATTATCTTCTCAGTAAATGCTCCTGCGATAGCAGCAACTCCTTCATGTTCAGGAAACAGGACAGAGGGAGAATCACCAGAAATGTCTTCAGTTTAACCAGCTCCAATAAAACATGGTGAATAAAAGGATTCAGACCATGTGGGCCAATTATTGTCAAGCAAAAAGTATGGATTCCTTTCTACTTTGAATTATTTACTAATTATTTCTTCCTTAAGATGTTAACTTGAAAATGCTGTCACGTTATCACGGTGGCACAGCAGTTTTTGATTCATACGTCTTCATCTAGTTCATCACACATGCAGTGTTTGAATTGAATGCTAACATGTACATCATAAGCCTGAGTAAATTAGTTGATTTGCAACAAATGATCAAGTTGTTATTGCACTGAGCAAAGATGGAGGCAACATTCACCTTTAATAGTTTTCTCTGTTTTTCCACAACTGATCAGGAATGACCATAAATGGGTGAAACAAACAATAAGAGTTATGAAGTGGTTTTATTTTAGTACCATTAAAAACCGCAATGTGAGCTTCCAGGTCGACTCACCGATGATGGCGGTGGGTTTGATGGTTTGCACCACCTCCTCCAGGGTCTTTATGTGCGGGTGGTCATGAGCAAACTCCTCCTTCTCGTGGTTAAGATGACCTCTTCCCTACATTTGAGTAAAACATCTTTGGTGATTCACACACAGCGGATATGTGGGGAGGCTGAGCGAGCGACAGACGCATACGTTACCTTCACAATGAGACCTTTGGAGTCCACCATCCAGATTCTCTTGGCAGCTTCTTCTCTACTTACTCCCTCTTTGGCCATGGCCATCATGAGCAGGTGAGCGATACCCAGAGCAGCCTGGCAAGAAAAAGAAGTGAATAATTCTCCATTGAGCTCAGCTGGTTTTAAATGTGTCATCCGAGTTGAGTCTTATCTCTTTGGGGTTACGGACTGTTATTTTTTTATTTCAGAGCAGAAGCAAATCCTAGTGAGAAACCTTCTGACCTCGCCTGCCCCCTGGAAAACAACGGTGTGGTTTAACAGCGTATCCTTGGTGATCTTCAGAGCGGCTAAAATCCCGGCAACAGCTACTGAGGCCGTGCCTGAAAAGAAAAAGACAACACCTGTGAGAACTGTGATGATTCACTAAAACTAGCAGCACTGTCATTTAGATGAGAGGTTTTCAATTGTTTGGCTTGTGATAATTTTAGGTAGAGAAATGATCTTGTGAATTTTTATCATTCTGCTTGAATACATTTTGGAAAGACATGAAGTTACAACATTTTTGGTGCTTCCCTGTTTGGTTAATAATCTCAGGAGTCCTCAAATTTATCACGAGACCCCTTGTGAGGGTCTTTAAAACGAGACAGACGGAATGACGTGTATAAACTGCATCATGATCATACAGGTCATTTAACAAGATAAAATTGATTATTTAGAAATATAAAACACTAATTTTGGCATTTATTGAGTCTGCTGGTGTGATGGATGATATTATGTGCATTACCAGTAACATTTAATGGCCTTATATTTAGTATTTATCCAAATATTGAGCATTTTCATGTTATATCATATGTTACAGTTATGTTTACTGTCAGCTGCAGCAGTAATATTTTTATGTTTTGTAATATCTACAATGTCACAGTATCACCAGCAGGGGGAGGATGGGAACCTCGCTCCCTCCCTGTACTCATTATACACATGATCGGAGGAAAGTTTGTGTCAGTGACTCTTTTGTGCAAACACTCCCTCTATTCAGGGCTTTTACATCGGCAGGTTTTTAGAAATCTACACATGAATGTCTGTGGTGAACTGAAATCTTAAAAAGTGAGTGAATGGCTCAACTTCCTCAGTGTTTTTTCTACGCTGCGACGTGGCATGCCCAAAAAAGTGCAACAAACACAAACAAAGCCGAGGAGGTGATTTTACTGATGCTCAGTCTGCTCCATCAGCATTTAAGTTTCATTAACTAAATTCTACTAAGTACAATTCTAGTAAGTTACAGTTGCTAAAGATACAAGCTCCTGTTTTTTAAATGGTTCATGACAGAATGAACTGTCATGTTGGTGCTGGTATTTCAAGGTACCCGTAAGATAAGATACACATATCTCATATATATTTTACGATATGACGCATTGATGAAGCGTGACCCATACTGCTTCAATAAGCTTTGACTAGAAACGAGAAATAGGATGAACCGATTGTACAGTTTGTTCTAGCTGTGATTCTGAGATTGAGATTGAAATCTTAATCTCCTTTTGAGAATGTGGTATTTCTGGGAATATCGTAGGTCATGTTGAATGTTTAGATAGCAAAAAGTGTCTAATTTTGTTCTATTTTAACACAAAAAAAGCATAAAAATAGTGTGTAAAAAGCTGCAGTTGTGGTACCAGCTGTCTGATGGAGTAATTGGTTGAAAACACACACACACACACACACACATACACACACACACACACACACAGCTCCGATATGACTTAATTCACATACTGATCCATATAAATATGTAAGAATGTCACTCAGAACAGGAGATAAATATGACAATTAACACATTACTATTGTTTGTATCGTCACAGAAACAATCCTCCGGCTAACCTACAGTTCAAACAAAGAGCTTTGGAAAATATTATCTTGCAAAATTGCAATGCAATGCAAATTTTATGCACTTTATGATATCAGAATTATATCGGTATCGGCTGATATCCAAATTCAAGTACTGGCATCAGGACGGAATTGGTCTCCGTAACAGTGTTTAAGTACCCTGGATATCGTCGTTGAAGGTGCAGTATCTATTCCTGTATTTGTTGAGGATGCGGAAGGCGTTGCTGTTGGCGAAATCCTCAAACTGTATCAGACAGTTCATCCCGTACCTGCATAACGACAGTGATAGCGGGTCAGGCATCAGGAGTCGTTTGCTCATTCTTTGGTTATTTGTGTTTCTACTCACTTGTCTGTGACTGCCTGCATGAACTCATCGACCAGCTCATCATATTCCTTTCCTCTGATTCTCTTATGCTTCAGTCCGATGTACAAGGGGTCATCGAGCAGCTCCTGGATCAAAACTCAATCAGTCAGATGAGAAGAAACAACTCAACGCAGCCTCATCTGATACAGACGCTATCTAAGTGCTGACTGATAAGAGTCAGATATGCACCTGCTCATAAAACCTCGCTACAACCGTCCTGCAGCTCTGTGATCAAACACACCTGGTTGTCAGTGCCGACGTCCAGCAGCACAGGGAGACACTGCTGAGGCCGGACGCCTCCGCAGGCCGTGTAGAGCGCCAGCTTCCCAACAGGGATGCCCATACCGTAGCATCCCAGGTCACCCAAGCCGAGGATACGCTCCCCATCTGTCACCACAATGGCCTACAGGAGAACGCATATCAGTAATAGGTATTGTACATAAGTAGCTGTGTGTGTGTGTGTGTGTGGCGCGCTTGTGTTTAGGGTACCTTTATGGCTTCCTCGGGCCAGGAGTTGAGCATAGTGCCGATGTGGCCTCTATCATGGATGGTGATGAAGAGTCCTCTGTAAACATGTATGTTTCACTTATAAGGCAGCAGCATTGATTTGATGTGGACGTTTTTAGATGAGTTTCCTGCAAGCTGTTGGTTTTCATATATTAAAACACAAGTTAAAAGTATATAAACTAATTTAAAAGTGTAATATAAGAATTTTATGTATTTTTTTAGTCTATTTTGTGCTAAATGATTCTGAATCAGTCTGTGATTTTGAAACACTACTGACAAACTGTAATTTGTAAACTCTATAAATAAAAAGCAAAGACAGTTTTTCCATGGATTTATTATTGCTTCTATCATTTTGTTTTTCCCTGTATCCTCAACTACAACTAATAATTATTTTCATTATCCATTAATCTTACAATTATTTTCTAGATTGAAACAACACTAAAGTGAATAAGTGTTGTTGTGCAGCCACAGCGTAGATGTGATCAAGCTCACCGTGGTCTCCTGAAGGCGAGTCCATACTGTTGGCAGGCCAGGCCGACGGTGGGAGTGTACACAATGGGCATGAACTCCTCGATGTCAGAGGTCAGCAAACGGTAGAACAGCTTCTCGTTCCTGTCCTGCAGCGTCATTAGCAGGATGTACCTGAGACAGAGAGGCACATCAAAACCTGCAACATTTTCTCTGATTTAAGTTAACTGTAACTACGCTAAAACTAGGTAAAGGCAGGTATGACATTTATTTGATTATGTATCTTAACTGCTAGGCTGCTTTACAAATCTTCGATGTGGTGCTAAATAAACTTTTAATCGGATGACGACTGGCAAGACCAGCAGCTCATGGTGCGCTGGAAACAGATGTGACACGCTAAAGAAGATTTGCACTAGCAAGTGGGACAGCCCCTTATTGGTTTAAGCTCATTCAACATCTGCAGCTTTATTCTTGAACAGCATACTTTGCTGTAACCATCCCTCACTTGTCCAGAGGATTCGTGCGCGTTTCGTAGCTCTTCATGACACGCAGCACTTGCACGTCCTGGGAGAGGAAGCAGGGGGGCAGCAGGCCGTGGATGCCCAGTTGTAAGCGCTCCTCCAGGGTGAACGCCATGCCCTGCAGAGAGGAAGAAGAGTGGTTACACAACGCTGTGATCCCTGAAAGAATTCACACCACAGGGTGAAGTCCACAAAACTAAATAAGAAATCAGACAGCCCAGAGACCACAGTGACTCATGTGTTAGTCATCACGGTTATGACTCATACGCCCAAATACAGTGGTCTTTTTGATGTTTTCTCTCCCATTTTTGTATGGAAACACTGGTCATAAGGCAACAAAAGTTTTGTTCATTTAGAGCAGTAAACAACACGAGGCCAGGCTTTTATTGTGGAGAGCAGCCTTGTACACCTCTGCTGTCTGGTTATGGTTAGTGCCCCTTCTCCTCTGTCTCTGCGTTGGCAGACCTCCCAAATCACGATTAAAGGGGAGCGTGAGGTTTATTTATTCTGTCCAATAGTGTGGGGGCTTGAACTCACTCCCCTGTCAGCTCCACTTCTCTTCCCTCGCCTCTGCTTTATCGCTCTCTCCTTTTCCTCTTGATTCTTGCGTGACAGAGGAAACGCTGACCTACATGAGGAACACACAGACCTTCTAAGGTCAGTTTGTGTTTGTCTACTGAACACACCCTCACCCCAGTAAATTATTCATGCTGCTGGCGTATGAAATGTGATAGTGGACAAGATATTTGGTTGCTAATAGTTCCCCCAGCTTACAATCATTACATCTACAGTTGTACCACAAGCCATTGAGGAGTATTTTGATGATACAGTATGTGCTCAACAGCTGAACAACACTGTACTGTACAGCTACAAGCCTGCACAACAAAAGGTCTGCCTGCCAGAGTTCAATAAGAAGGAGATACTCTGAGACACCAGTGACTTTAATACTAAACTAGATAAATGTTAAACAAGGACAGAGAATGCCAGCGTGCATGGCATGAAATCTAATATCACAAATATGGATGGAAAACGATGGAAGCGCTGACAACAAATGCATCTGCATAACTGTGAGCATGGAAAGCCAAAGGGGTAGTTTGGGTGTTTTGAACGGGGTTGTATGAGGTTCGTATCCATAGTCGGTGTATTACCTCCAGTAGAGGGCAGACATCATGCTCCCAGTTTGGAGAGGCAGACAGGAGTTACAGCATGGGGGTAAAGCATTGTGCTGCTGTGGACAGGGCCGACAGCAAAACGTATTTGAGCCTCTTAAAAGAATCAATATCAGTTTAAGTGTACAGTGTGTTACATTTCGGATATTTTTCTTGGTTTACTTTACTGTCAGACAATCTTTCCAATGGGGCACTGATGGCTAGCGAATCCAAACTAACCAAAGTCACACAATAACAAACTACTCATGCGCTCTGTGAGGTAAAATACTGTTTTTTTCCAGCTTCAATTCCCCATTGGAAACATAGACTGTATTGCTGTCTGACGGCAAGGTACAGTGGAGAAGATTTTCTAAATGTAGCGTACTCTTAAACTGACGATTTCTTTTAAGTGGCTAAAATACATTTCACTGAAGGCCCTGTCCACAGCAGTACATGCTTTGCTCCTGTGCAGTAACTCCCATCTGTTCCTCTAAACTGGGGACATACTGACTGTCATCTACTGGAGGTAATACGCTTACTACGGATAACTACCTCATACAAACCCACTTCAAAACACCTGAACTATCCCTTAAAGCTAAACGCGTTAGAGCCAGTAGGTAAAGTAAAACCATTGAAGTGACACTCATAACCAGTAGCTGCAAGTAAAGCATGAAAGAAGGAGTGAAACTACATGTGGGTGAGGAAAAGTATAAACTTGTTAACCTTAGTAATGACTCCAATCTATACCTTATCTTACTCTGAAGTTGCAACCTAATTGTACCACATGTTGCATTTATATGGTTATGAGCTGATTTTGTTTGATATCTGGCAGGTTTGCACATTACACCCAAGATAAGTAAAAAAAAAAAAAACAAGCAAGCAGTTACATTTTTACCTGGACAGTAACGTCTAAAAGTGATATAATAATAATAACAATAATAATAATAATAATAATAATAATAATAATAATAAGTACTTGATTATTGGAAATGTTAAAGCACACCCCCCCCCATGAACTATTTTTTTTTTTTTTTTCATCTGAGCAGAGCTAAACTTGCTGACTGTTTCCGCTGAACTGACCTGTGAGTCAGCGTGTACTGAACAGTAACTGCTGACTGGGCATGAGGAACCGTGACCGACCTCGTATCACCCTAATTCACAGCAATAAACTCAGCTAAAGTGTCAGTATCTGTCCTGCTGTCCTCCTGTCCTGACTGTTGAGTTTGGGGACTGACGATGAGTCACTTAGTGAACTTTTGTTTTAGACCAGTTCTGCAACTGCAGCACCTTTGTAAATAGCTTTTTCAAAATATCTAACTCCAAAAAAATACACAAGCAACTCCACACGATCACTGATATTGTAATGTGTTTACTGTCATACTCTGAAACTGATATGTTTTAGGGACACAAACTAGGCTTGGATTATATTGCATTGGTTGTATTATTTGTATCCTTTATGCTTTAAGACAGACAGACAGAAAGCAGACAGAGTCAACAGAAGACCATTCACAGCTCCAGATGAGGGCGTTTAACCACTAAACTATCTTACTTATTGGAGCTACGTTGCTGTGCTGTACCGCATGTTATTTAGATGGTAGTCTCTGT